>SCDZ01000263.1:0-105000 GCA_004143845.1 Drosophila lacertosa | reverse complement strand
TCGAGCATTATAATAACAACAATTTTGATTTACGTTTTGTTTTTTTTCTATTGCATATTTTTGAGCAGTTTCCCATAAAGCGAGGAGTATTAAAAGTTAATAATGGAATTAAGTGTGAAAAAGTTTCTGGTGTGAAGCGGATTTTATATTTTTATTTGAACTGAATCGCTAAGTTTTGAATTAGTTTGTTAATTGAATGTTTCTGAATATAATCCAAATTAAATTAAATTAAGCCGCATTTTCTTTGTATTCGATCTGAAATCCTTTTGCTTAAGCAAATCTTTTTTTTATTTATTTTTATATATATTAAGTTTACTTAAAGTTAAGAACGAAATTTATAATTTGTTTTCGAGTTTCAAATATATTATTTTTAAAATGCCTTTCAAATTGGCTTATAGAAGTTTTTTAAATGTTATGTAAACTATTTTTTATGGATGGTTTTTTTCGAATTATAATTTCTCTTGAATTTTCTTTTAAATGAAAATGTTTTTTTATTTGATCTGTAAAAGTATACTACATAAAATCTAAATTCGATAAATACAATGCCAAATATAGAAATCTGGCCGATTTTTAAAAATATTGTACAATAAGTTGAATTGGATATGGAGTGGCATTGTTGTACCCTAACCTTGAGCCACCATATTGGGCATATTGGCTACTTGCTGAACCGGCGCACCTGGCACAGCAGCTGGATGTCCGTAATGTGAAGGCGGAGCGGCTCCCGATTGCTCCACTGGACGCGTCGCAGTTTACGAATGCGCAGCTGTCGCTTGCAGTGCAGCCTGAATTTAAGATTCGGATTCCAGACGGTGTCGCTGCCAACGTGGCGCGTGACACACTTGAAGGCATATTGCCACCACAGGCGGCTGTTGTGCTTTGTGCTGTGCTGAGATTCATATTGAGGGCATAAATATTGGCTTGGCCATATAATTCGAATCGATTGGCATTGCTTGATTCTGTTTTCATATTTGGCTTTATGAGCACGTCAATTGCCAGCGACAAACTTACCATATAAACGGGCAAGACGTAAAAACGTTTGCACTCCCGCCGCCCAAAGTTGAACGCTATCGGATGCCGCTGCGTCGTCGACACCTTTGTCAGGTGCGAACGGATGGCGCTCGAATGGGTCGCTCGCTGGTGCTGCAAGCGCGCCTATTGTATAAAGTATTTGTTTTTGTTTTAAATCGGTTTGGGCATGGAATAGAAAATGGCAAACGCGACGGCGCGCACAGGCACGCCGCACGTAATTAATTAGTTTCTCAAACAATTGAACATATTTTTTTTTCTTTCTAGATTTGTTTTGTTTTTTTTTTTTTTGCTTACCCTAACAAAGGGTATATACATATAATATAAATATTGATACGATTAAAAAATAGTTGCTTAATATATTGTAATTCCCGAGCTGGTTTTGTTACAATTATTTTTTTTTGTCTATCCATTAACATTTATGTGCCATGCGAACTCAGCTCCCTTGTTATAAATCTTAATGAAATTTGGTACTATACTTAATTACAACTACGAGTAGGTAAATAAGTCGAAAGCAATCGAATTGGTTTACTATATCATATAGCTGTCATACAAAAATTTATAGTAAAATAATAATAAAAAAAATAATCCAGGATCCCATATAGAAATCTAATTAGTTTAACCTAACTTTAAGCTTTTACCGTTGCTTCGTATAATGTTTTTAGTTTTTAAATACAGCGAGAGATGAATCAAATTGATTGCATATAAGCAACTTTCTCATTAATGAGATAATCGCCTATTTCCTACAAAATACATCAGACAAATCAAGCTCTGTATTTAAACGATAATTGCTTAAAAGCGGTATTTACTGTAATTATCATTATTATTATTATTTAATTAAGATATAGAATCTTAAATTGCATTGTCTATTTTTTCATTCATTCAAGAAACACAAATTAACTAAAAACTTGTAGTGAATATTTTAATATAAATATAATTTAATATATAATAATATAATATAAAAAAAAATATATATATAAATATAAATAAATATTTTATTTAATAATTTTTAATTTCTAATTTAAAAGTTTTGTTTCCAAAATTTTTATATTTCTTTTTTTAGTACTTGATTAAACCTTTAAATATATGCTTAATTTATATATATATATAATTTATATTAATATCAAAAAATATTCAAACAATTTTCTGTTGAGAATTTTATTTTGTATACCCTCTTGTTTTTTTAAATTAGAAGAATTTAATTAAAAAGAAGAAGAACCTTATTTAAAAAACGACCCCGAAAAGTTTGCCAAGGTTAAAATTGATTGGCTAGTGTATCTAAAGTTCAGCTAGGCCCGGATAATTGCGGCCTCTTGTTCAGAGTTTAATATGCACAAAATGTTTGTGTTATTTATTTCTTTATTTTGTTTTTTTTATTTGTTTTGTTTTACAGTAATTCTCTTAGAAGAATTTGCGCCAAATTTGGATTGCAAATGATTCAAAGCGAATGCGCCAATGTTTAACAGCTGTTGATAAGTGAAAACTCCATTGAGTTGACTTGGGTTGAGTTGGGTGCGGGTGGTTCAGAGTGGATGTGGGTGGTTGCGGGTCGGCGCGGGTGGTTGCGGCTTTTGACTCCGACCATCGACAACGACATCGACAACGACACCGAGTTGAAGGCGGCCCTGAACTTGCTTATCAAGGCGGCGCACAGCGTTTTTATAATATACACTATTTTGTTGTTGTTTACATAATTACTGTAAAAATTACAGTTGCAAGTTGTAAATTGCCTTTAATCGCGAATGCGGTTTGAACAAATGCGAACTGACAGTCGGCCCCAGTCGGAGTCGCAGCTGAGAGCAATTAAATCCGCTTATCAGTTTAGACCCCCAACACAAATTAGCACCCCACACCTAGGCGCACTGCGTCCTCGGCAACTCCCAGCTCCCAGCTCCAAGCTACCACCTCCAAGCTCCAAGCTCCCAGCTGCCATGACGTGTCAGCCCTGGCGACGGCCGCGTGCCGCATTCAGTTTTAATGTGACACGAACACGCACGAGCACGAGAACGCCTGAGTAGAAGCCTATTAAAACTTACTTGATGAGGTGTTCGCAATTGTCACTGCAAACAATATTAGTTTCTCTGACTAACAAATATTATTTAATAATTCACTAACAAGTTTTGGAAAACTAAAATAAATGATAGGCTATTTAATATACCTAAAATAAGGTGTTTAAAATTGTCACCACAAATATTATTAGTCTCTCTGACTAACAAATATTATTTAATAATTTACTAACAAGTTTTGGAAAACTAAAATAAATGATAGGCTATTTAATGTAACTGAAATAAGGTGTTAAAAATGTTAACTGCAAATTATATTAGTTTCTCTGACTAACAAATATTATTTAATAATTTACTAACAAGTTTTGGAAATTGAGATTCGACAACCTTTTAAATATAACTAAGATGAGGTGTATAAAATTGAACCTGCAAATGATTTTAGATTTTTATACTATCAAATATTTATTAATAATTTACTAACAAATTCTGGAAAACTAGAATAAATAATAAGCTATTAAATATAACTAAAATAAGGTGTTCGCAATTCCCACAGCAAATAATATAAGTTTCTCTGACTAACAAATATTATTTAATAATTCACTAACAAATTCTGGAAAATATTTTTTAATAATTTTCTAACAAATTCTGGAAAACTAGAATAAATGACAAGCTATTATATATTACTTAAATAAGGTTTGTTTCTCTGACTAACAAATTGTTTTGATATTTTACTATCAAAAATTTTGAAAAATATTTTTTAATAATTTACTAACAAATTCTGGAAAATGAGAATAAATAACAACCTATTAAATCTAACTAATAATAAGGTGTTTAAAATTTTAGCTGCAAATATTATTAGTTTTTCTGACTAACAAATAATTTTTAATAATTTACAAACAAATTCTGAAAAACAAGAATAATTGTTAAAAATTATAACTGCAAATTTTTCATACCAACAACACTTTTAAATAATTAAATAACAAATTCTTAAAAACGAAAATAAATGACAACCTATTAAATGGATAAATTTAAAGCAAATATTTTAGTTTTATATACCAACAAATATATTCTTCAATATTCTACAAACAAATAAATGAAATTTAAAAAATAAATTACAAAATTCTAAACTAAAAAATAAGCATTGTTAAACAATCAGTTCATAATGAATATAATTATTATTTAACTCAACCAGAGTTTCTCCAATTCAAAATTGTTCTCTTTCATCCCCAAATATGTTTAAATAATTACTCCCATAATTAGTATACCTTCTTTTTTTAATAAGTCTACTCTAGTAATTTGTCTAAAGTAGAGTAATTATTTGTACCCTTTTGGGTACTCTAATGTACCTTTCTTTGGTACATGTTTATTAGGACGAAAAGTGTTAAAATAAAAACCTTTTTTGTTTAAATTATTTGTACTAATTTTATATATCCTGAGTATTTAAATACGTCTAAGAAATATTTTTAATTCCTAAAAGAACTTTATAAGAATGTTTTTATGGTACAAAAGCGTAATTTTTTGTTCCTTTTTTTGGTACATTTAAGTGCAGCAAATAGTAAATATTGTATAGTTTTTTGAAGATCAAAAAGTCTATGAATAATAATAATTCATTTTAATTTCTTTGTTACTAATAATATTATATTATAATAAAAAAAAAAAATTCTTAATTGTTTTACCAAACAAAATTATTGTAAAACTTATTTTGTACCTTTTTTTGTGCATTTCCATGTACCCTTTAAGGTACCTTTTTATGTACCTTTTTATATACTTTTATTCTACACTGTGTACAAAATTTAATTCAGTTAAATTTGCTTTTCAACAAGAACATTTAACGCCTTGTTTAAGAACGCAAACTCTTCTCACAGCTATTTTATTTTATTTGTTTTGTACAATTTTGTGTCATTCTTTTTTCCCCTTTTTAAGTATTTTATATTGCCAATTAAAATGGACTTTTTTTTAAATTTTTTCTAAATTGTTTAATGGCTTATTTTGTATCTCAGTCAAAAGTGATAAATACTTCATTTAAACTCAATATCGATTTTATGTAGAACTAGTTGAAAACTAAGAAGGTTGTTTTTCTTAGATGATACAACGGTTTAAGGGGTATAATCTCATATAGAAGAAGAAAACTGTCACCTTTCACTTTTCTTGCCAACTTTTTCTAACTGTTGTTCGGTTTTGTGGCCCAAAAGCACGCTTCCATCTCTAGTTTTGGTTTTGGGGTTTCGGTTTTTGGATTTGTGTGGTTGAGTTCGGATATCATTAAACAGTTTTTACAAGCCGCTAACGTTCGAAAATTGTTGCTAATTAGCTGAACCGCGCACGCCGGCGCAACAGACCTTAAAAGCGCCCACAACAAAGGTGGGGCGACAAAGGGGGCGGGGAAGGGGGAAGGGGGCGGGGAAGGGGAAGGGGTTGTGTCCAATAAAATACTATAAACTTCGTCATATGCCAATTGTGTGTCATACAAGACGACAAAATAAGAAACGAAGCGCTTTTTAGATACATTTTCGATAAGAATGTTGTCAAAAAAAAACAAAATAAAAAAATAAAGAAATAAATAATTCTTAGAAAAGTAAACTAAGAAATTAAGCTGTTAATTAGACTAAAATTAGAATTAAGCTTGTGTCGAGTTGAATAATCTGAAATATTAATATTAATCTCTGTTGTTAAGAGAAAATGTGACTAATTTTAACTTTTGCTGATGGGTTAAGTGCGAAATCTCTATAAAAAAACATATGATGATTGAGAAAACAAGTTTTCTTTTCTATTATAGACATTTTTATGATACATATGTAGTTAATTTTCAATTGAAAGTAATTGTTTATAGGTAAATTTCTGTGAATTTCGAATGGAAAATATTTAATGGATATATTCTTAAACATTTCACTTTGCCCCAGTCGGGTTCATAAACAGAATCCTCCTTTGTTAAATACAACTTTTCTTTCACAGTGCTCAAGTGCTCTTGAAATTAATTTATTTACACATTCATTCTCATCAAGTTAACAGCATATTGTTAATAGATCAATGTAAATATATACAAATATTAACGTCAGCATAAAAGTTTATTTTTTTTTTTGCTATCCCCCATAAAGAAGAACACACTTTATGATGGAAAAGAAATATTGAAAAAAATGAAAGAAAAAAAACTCGCAAATTAAATAACAATTGAGTTTATGTGAAGACTTTTTACTGATTTTATTATTGTATATTGTAAATTGACTGATCGACTTCAATTGACCTTCCCCCGCGAGAAAGTTTTCAATTATTTTGAAAGTGACTTTTCAATCGGACACAAAATCAAAACCAGCAAAAACATAAAGATTGGAGTAGGAAAACAATATTCTTTTTTTTTTTAGCTGCAATTTCGATTTCAATATTTACATGGGAAATTTACAAAATTGACGCTTGGCTGCGATTTGAGCGCGTTTATTTCTTTTTTTCTTTTCTGTTTTGTTTTGTAAATATTGCTAATGTTGATCTATGTGCGTGCCTCTAAGTTGTATGTGTGTGTGTGTGTGTGTGTGTGTTTGCTGGATTGTTACTATCTCTATCTGTCATAGCGTCGCCGATGAAGAATATAGTATGTGCGATCGTCGTCTCCCCCATACCCAGCACTAATCGTCGATTTGGGGTATATTGTTTATGTGGCTTAGATTAACAGATGACGTAAGGGTGGAAAAATTCTATATAAACTTGATCAGCAGCAATAACTGAGGCAATTTAGTCATACATATATATATTTATTTAAAAACGTTTTGTTTTAAATGAATTTAGCAGCAAATAAATAATTTTTTAATATTTTTATTTGGTAAGGATTTCAGTTCGAATCCTGTTCAAGAATATATCCTTAAAAAAAGCCTTTGCATTTAATTCCTATTGCAAAATATTAATTGATTTATGTAACTAAATGTAAGCTTTTAAATAATAAAAATAATTTATTTATTATTTAATTAAAACTAAGTTTTTTTTGATTCAAAAATAAAGTTTCCACTTTGTAGTTATTTAAATTCGTTAGAAAAATAAAAATGTGTTATATACTATGTATAAAAATTAAAAATAAATATAAAAACATATAAAAAAAAAAAAATAAAAATTAAAATAAAAATAAGTTACTTTAACATAAATATTTAATTTAATATTAAGAAAAATTATGAATTCGCATAAAAAGCTTAGATTTCTTGGTGAGAATGATTTTGAGGAGTCTACAAAACAAATAGCTTAAAATATATTTTACAATTGATTTTTTACGGATTGAAGAAAATGGTGAAAAATGAGAAATAAAAATGGGTAATCAATAAAAAAATAATTAGAATTTTTTTTATTTTTAATTTAAAAGAGTCTCATACAAAATATATTAAACAGATATATTTGGCGTAAGTTTAGAGAAAAAGCGAGCTGAATGAAATTTTTTAGAAGTTGGAAAAAGTGTGAGTTAATTATAGGAAAATAAAGGGTGAATTTATAAACCCTTTTGTATAGATTTAAAATTGAATGACAACTACTTGTTAAGGGTTGGCGATTTAAATAAAACTATACAACTGGTCGAAATTATGATGATTGTTTAAGTTGAATAAAATAAAAAACAGTAAAATAAATAAAATATATATAAAAAAAAATTAAAATAAATAAAATATATATAAAAAAAATTAAATAAATAAAATAGATATAAAAAATTAAAATAAATAAAATATATATATAAAAAAATAAAATAAATAAAATAGATATAAAAAAATTAAAATAGATATAAAAAAAATAAAATAAAATATATATAAAATTAAATAAAGAAAATTAATTTTAAATTATTTAGAGATGATTAGTAATATGATGAATTGAAACCAGGTCAAATGCGGGCAGCTGAGCGATCGCAGCAATGATACAGGGTATCTGCTGGTCGCGCCGCGTGCGTTGTTGACTGTTGTTATTATTGTTGCTTGTGCATATATGATTCAGCGAGTGGGTAAACACAACAACTCCCACAACAACCACCGCCAGCCAGCAAGAGCAACAGCAACAGCAGCAACCACAATGAGTGCCGTTTGAGTTTTTGTTGAGTTCAATTCTGCCGGGCAGCAGCAGCAAAAAAAAAAAAAAGAAAAAAAAAATACAGAAAAATACGACGGCACGAATCGGGCCGAGTTCGCGATTCAGCCAAGCGACCCGACCCGGTTGCTTTCCCGTTCGCCAGTTGGCGTCGTCTCAATTCGAATTTGGCATTCGTTGGGCGCGGATACGGATCGCTTGGAAGCGCAGCCATATAAATCTATCTATCTATCTATCTATATATTTATATATATATATATTTTGGTGTCATTTTGTGTTGCTGGATCTTCGAAGTAAAAATTCATGTTAATCAATGTTAATTTATACATTTTGTAAGAATCTAAAATCTGCTTAACAACAACAACAACAGCAACAACAACAATTATTGAAAGCGCGCGCGAAATTGTTTTTATTTGATTTTTGAAACGAGATTCGGTTCGTAATTTTTTTTTTAGATTTTTTTATTTTTTATTTTCTGTTTTTTTTTTAATTTTTTTGTGATTTCGGATAGTCGTGCATGAAACGTCGCGTCGATCGCATCGATAAGGTCGCGGCACAATGGATCCCGAATTCGTGAACAAATACAATCAGATACTGAATCGACTGAAGCTGGTCGAGAACTTCGATGGCAGCGATCCCGGCAAGCTGGCGCAGTTCCTCCAAAAGATCGAGCTGCTGATGCCGGCGATCAACAGCTTCGACGATTACTACAAGGCCCAGCTGATCGGACACATCAAGAACAAGTGCACGGATCGGGCACGCGAGGCGGTCTTCACCCGACAGCTGAGCGCGCCCGCGGCCAGCGGACCGGCCAAGGGCAATGGCAGTGTCCTGCTGAAGGCCGAGTCCTGGCACAAGCTGAAGGAGCAGCTGTTGCACAGCTTCGCTGAACGCGAATCCAGCTACGCTCTAATACACAAGATACGCAGCGGTGTCCTCGACTCAAACATTGAGCTCTACTATCAGAAGATGGCCAAGCTGAAGCAGCGTCTGCTCAATCGCAAGCTGACACACAACGATACCCTGTACTCGCTGGAGGATATCGAGCGTATAACGCTCCAAGTGTTCCGCGATCATCTGCCGGAGCCGACGCACTCGATGATCCTGCGCCGCAATCCCAAAAGCATGGAGGAGGCCTATCGCTACATTGTCGAGGTCCAGCAACAGTTCTACACCCAGAGCGGTCCACTTGGCGGCGAACAGGGCGCCACCTTCAGCACCAGCCACAAGCAGACCTTTGGCCCGGGCACCGGGCCCGTTGGCGGCTCGGGCGTTGGCCTTGGGCTGGGCATTGCCTCGGTGGGTTTGGCCAGCACCGGCTATGCCTATGGCCGCCAGATGTCCGACAAAAGCAGCGGCAACGGCAACAACAACAGCAACAGCAACAACAGCGGCAACAACAACAACAATGGTCGCAGCTATTATAATCAGGCGGCGCCCGCGGTGGGCGCCGGCAAGACCAGTCCCATGTTCAAGAGCAATGGCAATCCCTCCTTCAAGTCCAGCTTCAGCTACAACGGAAGCGGAAGTGGCAGCGGAAGTGGAATTGGCTACACGCAAAGCAAACTGGACAAGAACAAATCGAAGGATGCGAAGGGCTTTGGGCAGGGCAAGAATGTGAAGGCCAGCAACGTTAGCAGCTGGCGTAAATAGCGCTGACCGGGTTTAGTCATAGGCCAAATCAATGAGCTAACCCCCAACTACAACAACAACAACAACAACAACGTGGCATGACCTAATCTCTTTCAGCTTTGGCTTTGGCTTTGGCTTTGGCTGCTGCTCTGACTAAGCTCTGGGCGCGTAATTGCTAATGCGATTGCATGCCTCATGCTAATTACGACCCTCACCTGTCCTCACCTTTTACCCCCCCCCATTATCCCTTGGGTCGTGTGGATGCTGCACTTGCTTTTTGTTGCTGTTCAATTGCAGTTCCGCCGCGGCGCATGTTAATTATTAGATCATAAGTCTCAAGTGTATATAAAACCGAACCCCTCTCCACACACACACACACACACACACACACACACACACACACTCCTCTAATTGTTTTTGTTTACAATAAAATGTGTAAAATTTAACACACACACTCACACACACACACACGCAGACAAGTCTTGGCCATGGCCTATATATTCGGGCAGTTTTATCGTCGGTGGGAATTTAATACAAATCATTTTAATTTCCATTGCAATCGATATCTTATCAAAAATATGACTGCATAATGGAATTTTTACTTATTTTTACTTATAGTTTTTTTTGTTTTTTGTAATCGCCTTTTGTGACGTTTTTCTGGCTAATAAATATGTAATCGTTGTTTACTCAACAAAACAATAAATAAAAAAATTAAATGCAATACAAAAGAAAATTAAGATTTAGGGCTCTGTTTTTATATAAAATGCGATAAGAAATTTACGGAAGCCACTTTTTGATGGGGTTGGTAGAAAATCAAATAAAGTAATTTACACAAAAAGATTTTGAGCTCAAAAGGGAATTTATAAGAAGCTAATATATACAAATATATATATATATATATAGGAAATTTAAATATTTTTATGTATATATTTATACATATATATTATTATTAAAAAGTTTAAAAGATTTTGAGCTCAAAAGGGAATTTATAAGAAGCTAATATATACAAATATATATATATTGGAAATTTAAATATTTTTATGTATATATTTATATATATATATTTTTATTAAAAAGTTAAAATTTTGTCAGACCATATTAGGATTTTTTCAGAATTTTTAAAATACTTTAAGAACGTTAAGACAGTAGTTTTAAAGATTTGAACAGCCTAGCAAAAAAAATAACTAAAAGTTATATTTATTTCAGTTTAACACTTTTAAACGTTTGCTTCTATTCCAAGTTTATTTTATAGTTTTTCTATATTAATGCATTTTTTTTTATATAGCACGGATGGCAAATAAAAATTTATAAGCAAAAAAAAAAATTGTTGGATAGGATCGAAAGCAAATATAAATGCAGACAGAAAAAACAAAATTAAAAAAAAGAGTTGGATGGAAAAGACAACAAATAAAAAATTAATAAAATTTATAAAACAAAATTAGAATTTTCTAGTTTGATTTGACCTTCAAAAAAAAGTTTTTGTAAATTTAATTTTTGATCAATTTTTTTCTATGTTGGATTTATTTTATTTATTATTACTACAGAGACTTTATTAAAAATGTATTCACCAACGAACTTAAGCTCATTTTTTTTTATGGATATCTTTAGAAACAAATTATTTCTTCATACAAAAAAAAAATTAATTAAAATTAACTTAATAAAAATTAAAAAGAAAAATATATAATAAATTCATTTTATATAAATAATTTAAAAGTCTCTATGCTTCCTAATACCTTAATATTTTAGATCATTTTATATTTTAGATCATTTTTATAAGCTTAAAGATAAGGGAATGTTTAGAAAACTGGCGAAAAAAGACTTTGGGCTTAGTGGATAATATTTGATATATAGACTTGATCTATATATAGTTAATATAGGTATAGGTAGATAATGATATAGAAACTCACAAATATAAATGAATTAATTTATGAATTAATTAAATTAAATTAAATAATTTTAAAATATATATTATATATATAGACTTATGTAAGTGACATATAAATTATATATTTCCTATAAGTAGCTAAAATAGATATAGTCCGATCAGGATATATAAACAGACTTATAAAAATAAATTAATTCATTAAATTTAATTAAATAGCTTTTATATAATATATAGACTTACATATATAGATATATAGATAGCTATTGTATGAAGTTTATATAGATATAGTCCGATCAGGATATATATAATATAATATAATTATTTAAAAATTTAATTAAATTAAATTAAATTAAATTAAAATAAATAATTTTAAAATATATTATATATATAGACTTATATAAGTGACATATAAATTATATATTTCCTATAAGTAGCTAAAATAGATATAGTCCGATCAGGATATATAAACTCACTTATATAAATAATTTAATTACTGAATTAATTAAATTAAATTAAAATAAATAATTTTAAAATATATTATATATATAGACTTATATAAGTGACATATAAATTTAGTGATATATTTCCTATATTTAGTGTGTATAGATATAGTCCGATCAGGATATATAAACTCACCGTTTGCTGCAGTCCGTGTCGGGATCCCGCGGAGAGGTCGTCGTAGTTGGCGTCGGGCGGCGGCGGCTCGCTGATCTCCTGGAGCTTGACGCCGCGGGCGCGGCTCCTGTCGCCCTTGTCGGGCTTGCCGAAGAGGCCGCGCCGCTCGGCCATGCGGATGAGATACTTCTCGTTGAGATGGGTCAGCTGCTTGCGCCGGATGAGGGCGAGATAGCTGCCCGTCGACTGCTGCAGTATGCAGTTGTCCTGGTTGACGCAGATGTCCGGCACGGTGTCCTGGACGAACTCATCGATGCCGGGCGTCACAATCAGATCGATGCTGTCCACGCGGGGCAGCTGCACCGGCGCCACAGAGTTCAGCTCCGGCTGCGACTTGCGCTTGTCCTCGGCGGACAGTTTGTCCTTTTTGCGCGGCGACTCCTTGGACATGGCCGCCGCGGGTATGTTGGCCGCCTCGGCCTCGGCTATTGCCTCCAGGCGCTTGACCTCTCTGTACGCCTGGCGATGCTTCTCCAGCGCCAGCTTGTTGATCACCTCGAGGACATGCTGGACCATGTCCGCGTTCTCCGTGTCGACAATCGAGTGCGTCTGGTAGAGCACGAACTGAACCTGCGGCCGCGACATGGACATGGTCAGCGTCAGCAGCTGCTCCTCCAGGATGCAGCCCACCCGCTGTTTGCCCTCGTCGCTAACCTCCGACTCGGTGAGGACTTCCAGCATGCTGAGATCTCCGCCGCGCGAGCAAATCAAATCGATGGGATCCGAGATGGCGCTAAATGAGTTCGGGGGCGTGGCAAAGACGCCCACAACGGTGCGAAAACGATTCGATTCCATGGGAAACGAGGTGAAGGCGTCACCAAAGAGACGAATGTTGTTGACCTGCCAGAAGGATAAAGGGAAGGGAGCTGGGTTAAAACTTCCTTTTAGTTCGGAATTGATTTTTACCCCTATGGTTTCCATATAGCGACGATATTCCTTGAGATTGGCGCCCGCGCCATAAACATAAAAGTTATTCACGCGATTCACGGAATAGAAAAGCGCAGCCAAATAGGCCGTAGACCTCGGAGAGTCCACGTGGGTCTGCAGAATGTCACCTGATAAAAAATAAACTAAGTTCCTTAAGGAACATTCTGAAGAGAGAATAAATTCCCTTACCATATAGCTCAAAATAATCCATGAGCTTGGACATTATCGCAGGACCATAGGAAAAGTTTTTGTCCTACAACAACTAATTAGACTAAAGCGATTTCCCTCAGGGATTCATTTTCATCCACTTGCCTGCATAATAAAAAAGTGTTTGGTCATCAAACGGGACTTGGTGAACTCGCTGCGATTCTTGGGTATTATGGAGATGACCAGCGGACAAATGTTGTCCCATTTGCAGTGCTGCTCCAGCAGCGGCTGCTCGTCGTCCGGTCCGTGTACAGTGAAGCCCATCTCGGTGAGCAGCTTGTCCGCCTCCAGTTTGTTGCTGGCCGCACAAAAGAAATCCCTTAAACCGAACCAAATCCGACCTGAGCTTAACTTACCGTATGAGAAAGGGATTTATCCAGCCTGTGACAACGGGATTCGCGGCGGCGATGGCGACTTTCTCGTTCTGCAGGTGAATCGGCAGCAGCTGGGAAAGCCGCAGGGCCCCAACCCCAATCCGCATGCGGGAAATGGAGGCGGCCAAACGGATGCGATGCTGCCAAAGGACACTCGCTATTTCTGAAAAGGAAATAGGATTATTCCAATTAAGGCCATATAAAGAGAGTTCAATTTATATTTTTATATAAATTAGTTACCTGTTACCTCCGCCTCTTTGTACAGCTGCGCCTGCTCCGCCTGATGCTCCGAGTTGCGGCTCTTGAAGTGGCGATCGTAGAGCTCGAACAGCATCAACCAAATCCGCTGCTCATCAGCGATATACTAAGGAGTGGGGTATATATAGTATTGGTATATATATATTCAGTTAGTGTCTTATCAACAATATTTAAAATATTCTCCTCCTAACTTCAATTCCCTTTTTCTCAATCAAAAACTTTAATTCACAGAAAATGATTATATATAACATTTGTTATGGGCCTTTCAGAATAAAACCCTTTTTGATTATTCACTTAAATAGCAAAATGAGAACACCCTCGAAAATTCAGCTACCTAAGTACAACGGTTTGGGCTGTGCAACGTTCATCAATCAGTCAATCAGCAAAAAAAAGCTTTCTAAGCATCAAGTAATGCCCTAATTGGGCTAAATAGCTGAAGTTAAGCTTACTTGCTTGTAGTGCTTCTGGTGGAATACAAATGCAGCTAGCTAACATTAAAGGTTTGATCTGTGCAATGATCATCAATCAATCAATCATTTAGCGAAAGCAGCTTTTAAGACAAAAGACTACCTTTCACTTAGTACCTGCAGCTAAAGTCATCTTTTAATTGTGTTGCTGCTGTTAAAAATGCAGTTACTTTATTTGTACAATAATCGTCAATCAATCAATCAATCAGTGAAAACAGCTTTCTAGGCATAAGTAACTTCCTCAGTGGACTTATTAGCTGAAGTTAAGCTCACTTACTTTTTGCACTCTTCTACTATACAATAAGCAGCTTTATATATAGTGATATTGTTAATCACTTATATCTGTACGATCATCAATCAATCAATCAATCAACCTAAAACAGGTTTTTGGGCATAAATAATTCTTAAACTGTGCTAAGTGCCCAAAAATGAGATCACCGTCTTCTTAGGTTTCTGCTGTAAAGACTTCAGCACCATAACTTTATCATCAATCAATCAATCAATCAGCAAAATCAAATTTAGGCATAAAACATTCAATCTATTGAGCTTAGTAGCTGAAAATGAGTTCACCTTCTGCTTAGGTTTCTGCTTTAAAGAATGCAGCTACCTAACTATATCAGTTCTATCTGTGCAATCATCAATCAATCAATCAATCAACGTAAAGCAGCTTTCAATGCTAAAGTAACTTCCCAATTGAGCTAAGGAGCTGAAATTAAGCTCACCTTTTTGTTGTGTTTCTGCTCTAAAGAATTCAACTACCTAACTATATCAGTTCTATTTGTGCAATCATCAATCAATCAATCAATCAACCTAAAACAGCTTTTTAGGCATAAATAATGCCCCAATTGAGGTAAGTAACTGAAATTGAGCTCACCTTTTTGTTCTGATCCTGCTCGAAGAAGCTGATGTCGGACAACGCATTGCACATGACAGTTTTATCTATAAGCAAAGTGAGGTTAGGTACGACTGAAGAGAGGAGCGTTCAATCAGCGGCTACCCACAGCGAAAGACGTCATAGATGAGCGAGTAGGCCAATCGCATCTCGTGCTCGTTGTGAAAGGTGACGGGCAGAGCGGGTTTCCGGAGCAGCTTGGCCGCGTTGGCGATGGTGGCGAGATTCCAGCGGGCGCTGGCCTTGAGCTTGATGCGGACCGTGGTGGCATGGCAGTGCTTGAGGATGCGGCTGCGACGGCCGTTGGGGCTGATGCTGGGCGAGATGATTTTGGTGATGCGCAGCGGATCGAAGCTGGGCTTGTCGCGTTTGTCCATGTCCTTGAGACAGATGCTGGCGTCGGCAGACTCGTTGACCTGGCGCTGTATCTCGAGCAGCATGAAGTACATCTTGTCCTGCCACTCCTCGTCGCTGGGCAGATAGATTTGTTTGGTCTTGCGGAGCCGTGTGCTGCGCTCCTTGAAGATGGCCGGATAGACGGAGAATATGTCCGCCAAGCTGAGGAAAAACAATTGATTCGACATTCCGGCAGCGGCGCCCAGCGGCAACTGCTCCCAATGCCAATCCCAATCGCAATCACAGTGACAACTGCTGATTTCCATTTCCATTCGCTTTCCTCCATTTCCATTTTCATTTTATTCATTTTATGCCAATTCGTTTGCTTCGTTCGTGCTTAACACCAATTCAATGCTGCCAGCTCCATGCAATACTTATCTATCTCTCCTGGTGCTACCTTTCTCTATCTTACACTCTCCATACACTGAGAGAAAAGCATATTGAACATTCAATTCGAACTTGACTTAAACATTCAATAGACTTTATTCAATTTGAAAGTTAATTTTAATTTAATTTAAGTTGTATAAAATAATAAAATAAATAAATTATTTTTAATAAAATAAAAACTTAATTTTAAAGTAAATATTAATTGTAAGTTTTTTTTAAAAAATTAAAAATTTCCTCTTGGTTTTAATAATAATTTAATCTGTTTGTACATTGAGGGGAAAACAAAAATAAAATATTACCTAATAACTATTTAGCTTATTTACATTACATATTTAAAAATTTACAATTATTTATTATTATTATTTTATATTTTATTATATTATTTTATATTATTTTTATTTTTTTACAATTTATATTTTTAATTATTTTTTTTTTACTTTTTTATTATTTATAATTTTTTTTCGTTTGTTACTTTTATTTTATATTATTTTTTTATTATTTTTATTTTTTATTATTTTTAATTTTTATTATTTTTAATTTTTATTATTTTTCTTTTTAATTATTTTTATTTTTAATTATTTTTATTTTTTATTATTTTTATGTTTTATTATTTTTATTTTTTATTATTTTTTATTTTTTGTTTTATTATTTTTATTTTTTATTATTTTTATATTTTTTTATTTTTATTTTTTATTATTTTAGTTTTTTATTATTTTTATTATAATTATTATATATTAAAATAAAATTTGTATCATTAATATTATTATTTAGAATTATTATTTATAAGAATTATTACTAATATATTTATTATTATCATTTAATTATTATTTATAAGTATTAATATTATATTATAAATATTAATATTGGTTTTTCGTATAATTATTATTTAGTTAGGGAAATCTAACAGGAAGATTTATTGGATGTCACCATTTTAAGTCTTAGTCTAAGCTTTGCCTAACAAAATATTAGTTAATTTCTCTCAGTGTACAGTTAGCAGTGTAGCATGCAAGGTGCACGCCATTGCTCACCACAAAGGACAAAGCGTTCGTCAGAGTTTTTTTTTGTATTTTTATGTTACGTTAGGTCTTTTATTTTGCAGACGGGGTGGGGGCAGGATTTGGAAGCCTTTGGGGGGAGGGGGGGGGGGGGGGGCCGTGACGGATCTAGCCGATATCACACTTACCTTTTATTTTTTACCGTTCTCAGCACGCGGCCCATAAATTTCGCTTGCCATATTAGGGTGTATTAGGTTGGGTGAAGGTTCGCATGATTTGCTCTGATTGGAAACCGTCTTCAATAAATTGCCAAATGTCACAGTCCGACGCCGTTGACAACCGTTTGTGGCAACCATTCGCAATTCTTGCAACGTGTTTGCATTGATTAGACCCACCCCCCCTTCCTCCCCCAACCCCCTTCCTCCCACTCAGTTGGACGCCCTTTGATAAATCGGTTTTAGCCAAGCTGAGGAACGCTCAATTGGCAGCGCAAACATTTTTAGCCAGACATCAAATTAGTCGTCGATTATCTAAGCTGAAGGGGGCTTCAGTCAGCTCCCCATTTGCTGGGATAGTCATTTATATATTGGCCTAGGTCAAATATCGATTATCGCCTGTCTATTGGGTCAGATTGCAATTGAATGTCAGTTTCTGACAGACATTTCTGGGTTAGCAGCAGTTACGGCAAAACATTTCAAAGGCAGACTTTTAATATATACAACTATATTATTGACAGACACTTTGTTACAAAATGTGTAACAATTTCAAATGTAATCTAATAAAATAAAATAGTTTCTATCGAAACTTTTTCCCTTACACTTCAAACTAACTTTCTGTCAGTTTTTAGGCCATTTTTTTTAAAAGCTGTTAGGATAAACTTTTTATATATAGTATATATTTATATTTAGTATTTATTTATTTATTATTAATTTTTTTGCAGTTAATTTTTTTTATATGCTTAAAATATTTTTAAACGGAATAAATAATTATAATAAATAAAATAATTAATTTGAATATATAGGAATACCATAACAAATAGCAACTATCAAAATAAACAGGGCTAAAATTTCATTTCTTACACAATTCTCAAGATGTTTTATCTATTAAAAAAATATTCATCCTAATTAAATTTAATTATCTGATTTTTATATATTAAATTTCTCATAGCTTTTTTTAAAGACAAAGTTCTTGTGGGAAATGTTCTTTTGCTATGCCAAAAATTATTTATATTTAATAATAAACACCTAAAGCTTATTTATCATTTATGATATAATCTTTGCTTCACTAAGAATACAATAAATATATCTATATTAAAATCGCGCAACTGTCAGAAATTGTAACCAGGGTATTCAAAACTGAAAGCACCCCTCCAAATTTAATTGGCATTATGTTAGCTTGTTTAAAGTTGATCTAATTTATGGGCCATGGGTGAGTAAGTGAGCAATCTGGGCGTGACTAATCTAGACGCCGTTCTGGTCAGAACCATTAGGCCATTATCATGATAAAAAGCGTTTACGACTTGCATATCTAGCTTCGATCAGCGGGGTTTTTGTCGAACCCTACTAAAAAAACAAAAAAAAAAAAAAAAAAAAAAAAAAAAAAAAAAAAAAAAACAAAGATAATTTAATTATTCTAAGCATTAGGAACCTGCAGCAACTTTGAGCTTTATCAGGAAACGTTTACGTCAAAGATAACTCAAGTATCATAATTAATTTCTTTACTTTATTTCGTTCTCCACTCATTTTCCTTTGCTTTAAGCTACCCCAGCTTAGTTTTGGTTCTTCTGTAAATCCTCCATCATAAATAAGTTTTATTTGCTATGTGTTCTTTTTTTTGTTTTTTTTTTATTAAGAAGCATATTTATTATATATAAGATGTATGTAATACAATAATTTTTTTTGTTTGTCTGTCCGGTTGGTTTTTTGTTTTTGTTTTTGTTTTTGTTTTTCGTTTATCCATTTTATATAATCATATAAAACACTGAGCAGCTACAATACAAATATTGTGATAAAAACTTACAACATAACCTTTAATACATAAAAATACTTGCATAGTCTACAAATCGTATCGTTTATTGGAGATGCCCCCTGTTTTCTGCTTCTTCTTCTTCTTTTTCATTCTCTTCTTCTTGTTCTTGTTCAACTAATGAGCCGTGCTTTTCTTTACTTTTCTTTTCATTTCATTTTATTCGACTGCTTCAGCTCTTACTCATTCTCTTGCTCTGTCGTTCATCTCCCAATTTGTTCTCATGTTTTATATAATTTTATATTTTATTTTACTTTTTACTCATCGCCTCATTGGACGCCGCTTTTGGCGTTTGTTGTTTCGGTTGGTTTCTTTTAGTTTTCCGTTTGTGTTTTACCCTAAAAAAAAATTTGTTTTCCTCTTTTCTTTCTCTTTATGTTTCTTCTTTGTTTTTTTTTTGTATCTTTGCTCGCGTCGTTGGCGGGTGTAGAACGTAGATTTGATGGGTACAGCAAAAAGATTGAGAAAGATTGAAAAAAAAAAAACATTGGATCGGAAACTAAAGACATTTTCAGAGCGGGTTCGAATCCCGTCTCTGGGAAATTTGCCAATAATTTGCATGAGTTGCGTGTCAAGTGTTTTATGTTTTTTTTTTTTTTTTTTTTTTTTTTTTTTAATTTTTTTTTTTTTTTTTTTTTTTGTTTTTTTTTTTTTTTGTTATGATTCTTCACTTGATTCTTCTACTAATGTTTGATGGTTTTTGTTGTTTGTTTTTTTTTTTGTTTTTTGTTATTTGCAGCGTTAATTACAATAGAAATTATGTTTATGTTTATATATATTTTGCGTAATTAAAATTAAATATTTATTGTGTAAAACATATTTAAAAAAAAAGGACGAGACATTTAATCGAAAGCGTTTGCATTTTTTGTTCGTTTAAAAAAAAATGTTACATTAATTAATTTTTGACTACTAATTTGATTTAGACTTTTTGTTTTCTTGCTTGCCGAGTATTTTTTTTTTCATTTCTTAAGTTTTTGGTTCGAATTCGTTTTGGAAAACATATAAAGCAACGCAATGCGGGAGGAGGACACAAAAGTCCGGCCCGTAAAATCATAAGAAACAATAATAAACAAAGGATATAACATACAATGTTTTCGTGTTGTTTTTTTGTATAGTTTTTTTTTTTTTGTTTGTTATTTTATACACATCGTTATGATAGGGGCGTATATAATGTATGTATATATAATTATAAGTAATAAATTTTTAATATTTTTATTTAATTATTTGCACACATGAATAAAAAAATTACTATTTGCAATCATATATATATAAAAAATAAACTTAATTATCAGCAGCGGTCCCTCGTAATCCTTTCTTCTCCTTCTCCTTGTCAACTCCTTCAACTGGTCACATCCTAAGCATCACCTACTACATATATATATGTATATATATATATATTATATATCGGATTATATTATATCATATCATATCATATATATATTTATATATATATATATATATATATATATATGTAACCGCCGCTTTATCGGAGATGACGATCTCCGTTTTAACCTTTGCCCCCAAATTACTTTAAGCTTAATTTTGGAAGAGTAAACAATACCATCGAGTTGCAATTGTTGCTGCATTTATGCAAATTATGTCTGCGCAAGTGTGAGTGTGTGTGTGAGTGTGAGTGTAAGTGTGAGTGTATACATGGCTGTGTGAGTGTCGAGCGAGTTTTTGAGTGTGAGTGTGAGTGTTGAGTGTTGAGTGAATGAATGTCGGAATGAGTGTGTATTCTTGAATGGGGTGTATTATATAGATCGCTTGAATGTAAACTAATGGTTAATGCGGCGTATTTTTTTTCTTAATGCTGTTCTTCTACACCTCCTCACCCATTTCTCATGCTCTTGCTCTCTTCACTCTCATCTCTCTCTCTCTCTCTTTCTCTTTCTCGCGCTAGCTCACTTTGATTTACTTTTCATTCGAGTTCTTTAACTAATTTTTTATATATTTTGTTTTGTTTCTTTTCACTTATACGTATAAACTTTTATAATTTTATACTAAATGTTTTTACTGTTTTCTTTTCCTTTTTGTTTTTCTTTTACTTTGTATATATATAAAAAAAGATGTCCAAAGGTTTTTTTTTTTACGTTACGTTATTGTATATACGTTTTTTTGTTTTTCTTTTCTTACGTTTTTTTTTTGTTTTTGAATGGATCGTTCTTCTTTTTTTTTTTTTTGTTTTTTAACGTTGTGTTTTTTTTATGTTTTTGTTGATCTGCCTGTTTGCTTTACAGTTGTCCTATGCTTTAAATGATTCTTCTTTACTTTCTTACTGCCTGTTTTTTGAATGTTTTTTTTTTTATATATGTGAGCGCAGTGCGCTGATCAGCGCGTTATTTCTATATATATATATATAGATATATATATATATATATATATACATATACATATATATATATATAAATATATATATATAGATATAGTAATAGTGTAGTACTATGTTTATATGTGGGTTGTTGTTTGCCTTCCGTCCTTTGCTTTGATCTTATACATATATAATGTATGTATATATATGTATACATATATTTATGTGTGTGTAACTAACGGCGCTTTACTTTGTCTCCTCCTTCTCCTTGTTCTCCTCGGTCGATTCCTTCTCGTTCGACTGTGTAAAGTAAATTTTATAATTAGTATATTTTCAATTATTTATATATACAATGTGTCAAGAAGTGAGTTTAAAAATTTACAAAATATATGTATTTAAATATAAACTCTTATAATTTTTTGTTAATTTACAAATCGCATTTGATTTAACAACTAATACTTAATTTTCAATTTTATTCTTGACACACAGCATTGTTTTTTGTAATTTCAAATACTTTACCTTATCCTTCTCCAACTCCTTCTCGATTTTGTCGCCCTCAGGACCCTCCTGCTCGTTTGATTTCTCCTGTTCGCCACCTTCCTTGCCCTCCTTGGTCTCGGGTCTGACGGGATACAAAGAAACACATTTAGTTGAAATGGAATTTAGTTTGTGGAAAATAAAAACTCACTCTGGCTTGGGAATGTGCGCATTGAGATCGAGCTTTGTGCAGATCTCGTCCCAGTCGGGGAAGCACTTGTCCTTCATGCGCGAGACATGTCCAATCAAATTGGGACACTTCTCGGTCATATAGTCGCGCAACGGATACGCAATATCCTTGGACAGATAATGGAGCTGCGAGAGCACCGC
The DNA here is from genome assembly GCA_004143845.1 of Drosophila lacertosa. Lineage (NCBI taxonomy): Eukaryota > Metazoa > Arthropoda > Insecta > Diptera > Drosophilidae > Drosophila > Drosophila lacertosa. Next base: position 82,630 of record SCDZ01000263.1, on the reverse strand, counting down.
AAAGGCGACCACATCGAGGGTGGTCGGCTCGTCGCCAAAGAAGAACGGCTTGCAGTCAAGCATCTCGCTAAGGACCTTCAGATCGTTCTTGCCAAACTCCTCGATCTCCTCGGCGCTGTGGACACCGATGCCATGCGCCTTTAGCTTTTTCGTGCCCTGGAACCACTTGTTGTGTTGAATATTCGGTTGCCATAGTTTTTGCAATTGCAATTTTTGGTTTGGGTTTTTTTGTTTTATTTTGTTTTTTTTTTTTTGATTAGAGATTAAACAAAATGCAATTGGATGCACACAACGGGGGTAGTTGGTTGATTGATTGATTGGTAGTTGGTTGAGTTAAGAGAGAGTAGTTTACACATACACACACACAGAGGTTAGCGGTAGAGGAAACCATCGATAAAAATTAACATAAAAATATATAATAAAAAAACGAAAAAAAAGAGAAAAAACACCATGCAAGAGTTAGTGATAATGAATGGAATTTGGTTTGATCTTATTTGTAGGTGTGTAGGTAGATGTTCTTGTGTTTTTTTTTTTTTAATACTCTGTTTACCAGGCGTGAAAAGGGGCATATTAGTTGGGTGCAAAGTGAAAAATTGTTCGTTGTTGAACCTCGAAATACTTTTAACATACAAATTTTTATAAAATAGCTAGATTACAATATTTTAATAGATGCAAATTTACATTTTATTGTTGAAAAATCATAAAAATAAAATGTTTTAGTAGTCGAGGTTCAACTCTATAATACTAATTTATACTCTAATAAAAACAATCTTACAAATATTTAGGCTACTTCTATAAATAAAAAATCTCTCGCTATTTGAGAACAAAATTTCTACAAAATTCCCAAAAACTTTCCCAAAGAACGGACACGCCCTTTTTCATGCAAAATCGATAAATTTTGTTAACCACCAAATGAAATTTTCAAAACTCGCTCAAACATAAACAAATCAACCCCATTTTCTCAACACTGTGAACAGAGTATTTGCCGTCGATAACAACCGACAGGGTTTTAGCTTGAATTTGTGATTTGTTGTCAATTGTTTAGTGCGGAATTTGTATATATTATCTTAATTGGGTTATATGAGAGGCTACGTTGAACATAAACAATAGATAGGACACAGGCACCGTGTGGGCACAGTGTTTATTGTTTATGTTCATATGATACACTACTATAAACAAAAAAAAAAAAAAAAAAAAAAACACTTTTAACTTTAAGTTAACGTAAGTCGGGTCGCTTCAGCGCCAGGCTCTGGCATTGGATCTGGCCAAGTGTATCTGTATATGTATGTGTGTGTTATAGTTGTAGTGGTAAAAGTTATTGTTGTTTTTGTGGTAGGTGTAAAATAATACGTCAACGTTTCCAATAGTCTGTTTCAGTTCCTTTTGCTTTATTTTTATATCGTTTTTTTGTTTATTTACACTAGCCAGAAATGCCAGAGACCATTTAGAAACGCAGCCGGAAAACCCGACTCAAATTCCCCCATAAACATTGCGGCAATCAGTTCATGGAAAGCTACGTTTTTCTAGTTTTTCAACAGTTTCAAACAGATTTTTTGTTTTCTTCTAATTTTCTAGATTTTTACAAAAAAAAAAAAAAAAAAAAAAAGGAAGGAAAATTGTGTTTGGCAAAAATTACCTTGCGACCAAATGTTATTTTGAAGAAGAAGTTCAAAATCGAATTGGGCAAACGCAGGCCGAGAGCATGCTGCAAATTAACCTTGTAACCCTTGAGTACGTTATCGGGATACTTGGCGCGCCAGTAGAAGATAATCCAGATGAGATGATTCTCCAACATGGCAATCGTTGCATAGGACACATTGCGCTGTTCAGCAGTCAAACCGGCATCCAGATTCTTGTCATATTTGGCCGACAGCTCCTTGATGATGATGGCCGAATCGGCGATTTCCTCGCCATTTAGCTCGATGAACGGCAATTGACCCTTCTTGGAACGGAAACGCATCTTATGGTCGACATTCTGGAAAAGATGCAAATATATATATTTTTAAATGAAATGCGGAAACTTGTGCACAAAAAAACGATGAGTAAGCGTTGACTAAAGATTGAGGGAGCTGACTAATAGGTATATAATATGTATATATATATATATATATATATAGGGTGGTTTGGGTGAGGCAGGCGATTTCTGTTTTCTGTTCTGTTCGTATTATTTTCAATAAAAATTCTCATATCGTACATTCCAATTCATGGCCTCTTATGTGTATGTGTGTGTGTGTGTTTGTGTGTGTGTGTGTATGACTAATATGCTTGCAATGTAGTTCAATCTGTGCTCCCACGCGACCCGGCGACATAGCTGGGAAAAGGGAATGGGGCCCCTTTTACTTACCGGCCGCTAGATGGCGCTCATGACATACATAGGCCTATACATGTACATAAATACACACGCACACTTAATGTATGTATGCCAAAGCGAGAGGATGCTGTTACAGCCGAAACAACCACTACAAAAAGCTGTACCGAAAAATCAACCAACACCCAACTACCCCCACTGTGCTCGCGCACACACACACACACACTTACGCACACAAACGCAAGCTGCTTGTAAAATTACACACACGAGCGCACACGAACGAGCAGTTGGAAGCAATGTTCCAATTGCCGCTTTTTCGAATTTGGCATATTCCAGTGTCAATGCTTTCCAGTGTGTACACCACACGTACATACAACGCGGACAATATGCATGCGCCGTTAACCGTTACAAAAAAAGTGACAGTTATGTCCGGCATATTTTGTGCGTGTGCCTGTGTGTGTGCATATAATTTCTAATTAGAAACTGTCCACAACAAAGGCATATACAACAGTCATATCGGGGCGTAGCATATTTCATGCTTTGGCGCGGAGGGCAACAAAACAGGGCAAACAAGGCAAACAGGGAAAACAGGCAGGGTGTGGTTGCAAACTCGCAAACTCACAAACACACACATACACTCGCGCAGAGCAAGAGAGCGGGAGAGCACAAAAGAGATTATGCTTTCCAGCAGCAGCAGCAGCAGCAGCATCGTTTGCTGCCCAGGCTGAAAAGGGTGGAGTCGTCGTCACATTTTAATTCCAATGATCCACAAAAAGGCTGCTTCGAAAAATGGAAGAAGCTTCCACCAACGCAATATAACTGTTGTCGTCGCAACAGCGGCAGCGGCAGCAACAGCAGAGGGCAGCGACAGCATTGCCGGCGACGCATTGTCGCCACACAATGCAAATGTTTATTAAATCATTATGCCAATTAAGCGGCGACGTAGCTCAATTTTGGCGCAGTGTAGACTTTTGCAGGGCTCACAATTGGATGCATGTTAAAGAGACGACAGCAAAAGAACAGGAACAAGAACAACAACCAACACGCCATGCAATTATGCAGTGTTTGCGTGTGCTTTTGTGTCTGTGTGTGAGAGTTGGAAATCCACACCCTGCCTTAAGCCCGAAAGAGCGGAGTTTTAGCAGAGAGCGAGACAAGACGAGCAAGTGAGTGAGCAACAACAAAGGCAACGACTGTCGCCGCAGCCGTTGCAGTTTTTATTGCATATGTATGCGCAGTCTTTGTTTTTACGCAAATATGCGGCTATTAATTAAAATAATAATAATAAAAAAAAAACCAACAAAGCGGGCAATACAAGAGTAACGTTTGACTGCATTTGTCGTTAACATTTGTAAAAAGCAAGCAAGAAAAAAATTATAATGCAAAACTCCACTTCCCCTAACACACACTAGCTTACACGACACGTACAGTTGCACAGTCAAACACATACGCACACACATATAGAGAGTTGCCAGACCGTGCCGCTGCGTCAACACTTTGTAGTGGCAATATTATGCGACGCGCGAACATTTGAATAATTGTGGATTGTAAACTGAGTAACGGATGTGTTTGATGTTTTTGCTTTTTGCGCCGCAATTTACACAAATGAATTGAAATCGAAATGGAAATTTATGCACGCACAACCACAAAAGCAATAACAACAACAAATGCCGGCTGCTTGCTTTATTTGTAATGCATATTGAAAAAGTGAATTAATTGCACAATATACATGCATGAAATACTTACGAATGGCAGTCACATTGGAATGCCAACAATGCGGGCGGCCGCAGCAGCCTCGCCTAAGTCAAATGTTATTGTTGTAGTTCTTGTTGTTGTTGTTGTTGTTGTTGCCTGCCGTTGTTAATGGTTTCGACACGCTTGTGGTGTGAAAAAATATGCGTTTGGTTTATCACCCGTCTCCTGCTGCTGCTGCTTGCTGCAGCAGCAACTGTTGTTTATTTTTGGGCAAGGCAAAATGTGCGCCTGCCTCATAATGTATACAAAATGCAGCAATGCGTTTACAATAACAACAACAGTGCGTGGGGCGGGGCGATAACATATAACTCGAATTCACCCTTCCACTTTATACTTATTCCTTCTTTTTTTTTTGCGCCCTGTTAGCATTGTGTGATTAATGAAAATGTCAAAGGTTCAAATTTCGTTCCGTTCGCACGCATTCAAAGCTCAGTTTGTTGAACTCTCCAAAAACAGCGCTTATCACAAAGCGGAACAAAATGGAAAGTACGCTGCGACTGCGTACAAGCTGCACACACGCACGCACGCACAAACACATGCATACACACACATGGATATATATATATATATATATATATATATCTGACGCCCTGTCAATCATAATTGCTAGCAATGGCAGCTGCTGCCGCCCGGGGCTACTTTCTTTGGCTGCCTGCAATTGCAGCCGAATGACGATAAATCAATTCAATGAGCCGCAGTAGCGACAACCGGCAGCATATGGCAAAAGCTGCTGGCTGCTGCGCATTATCAGCTTGAGAGGGGAATTTCATCTTGCGCGCCCAACTACTTGAGCATCAATTAACATTCTTTACAGCTCACACACTCATGCGCCCGCACCCCCGCCCCGCCCCTCTCGCTCTCATTAAGCCATGTAATTAATAAGATTAAAAAAAAGAGAGGAAAAAAAGCAACAACAATTGCGTTGTCGGTTGTTCGCCTGGGGGCCGCACCCATTTTTGTAAGTCCATAAAATATGATGGAAAATATGCAAAACGCATCGCGCGCGCGCCTAAAGCTTTAAAACTTTTGGAGCGTCGCGAGCGATGTTAATGGACAGTGGACATTGACAGGGCAGGCGGCATTTGTCTAGCAGCTACTTAAAAGATAAGGCGCAGTTATGCGAGTGGGTGGGTGAGGCAGAGGGGTGAGTAAAAAAAAGTGGAAAGGGGACGACAGCAGCTACATTTTTTTTTTCTTTTTTTCAGTTTTATTAAAAGCAATTACAAAACGGGCACAAACGGGGCTTGGAATTTGTGCAAGGAAAAGACAGAGACTGAAAAAACTAAATGAAGCAGAGCTGCAGCTGCAGTCAGCAACAAAGACAAAGAGCAAAGCATTAAAATGGGAGCCGCTGGTGCTGCTGCTATTGCTGTCTGTGTCGCCGTTGCTGCTGCTGCTGTGAGGAAGAGCGAGAGCACAACAAAGAGAGCGAGTGCCAAGTGCAAAATTTGAAGCACAACTTCGCATTGGGGGAAGGGTGAGGGAGTGGAAAATGTAAGTGTGTGTGTGTGTGTGGAGTATAAAGCACAACTTATGAGAGAGCGGCGAGACGATGACAACGAAACGGCAGCTAGGCAGAGGCCAGGCACAGCGCAGCGCAGCGCTGCGGCGTCGGCGCACACACAAATTTTATGTATACGCTGTTTTATGTAGACGCACACACTCTCATGTACACATGAACAGACAGGAATAAAATCCAGCAGCAGCAGCAACAACAAAACGCCTTGCCTGGCTCGGCTACAGGTTCAAATACGAGTACACACACCAATACAGGCACGCATTGGAAGTCTGTCGGTGTGCGTGTGCCGGGATAGAAAGAAAAGGCAATGCTAAATGTATCCCTTTTCAGCGCATGCTGGCCTATAGGGCGCGGTGCGCGGGCAGGTCACAGGCTTAGCACACAATCATGGCGGTTCTCGTGTATGTGTGTGTATGTGTAGAAAAAATCTCTACCGCAAAAATACAGATGTATGCATGTATGCTAGAGGAAAAAAAAAATTTTGTATGCTGTTAAAAAAAAACCCACTAGGGAAATGGGAAAATCAAGTAAAATTTTAAATATGTTTCGCAGCGAAAGAGAAAATGCTGGAAAATGATCTATGGAAAATTTACCTCGTACTTAAGCGCCACCAAACGCAGCCAAGTCTCCACTTTCAGGCAATATGGTGAGAGCGAGGGCAGCAGGGGAGTACGCGAGAACTGATACAGATAGATAATGTCCTTTTCAAAGTTGGTCTTGTGCACGTTGAACTTCTGGGCTGGCGCTTCCGATTTGGCGGCTGGGGCAGCGGCAGCTTCGCCGCCACCATCTTTCTTCGCATCGGCCGCGGCTCCATCGGCAGCGGCGGCAGCAGCGGCTGGCGACGCCTTCGCATCCTCTTTGTTGTTGTCTTGGGCGTTGTTAGCGGCAGCGGCTGCGTTCTCAGCAACGGCAGCGGCGACAGGCTCGGCAGCAGGTTTTTCCGCCTGCTCGCCAGCAGCAGCATTTTCTGTGGTCGCTGCTGCTGCTGCAGCAACTGCAGGCGTTTCCTCAGCGGGTATTTGAGCTACTTCAGTTGCCATTTTTCTTTCTTTTCGGTTTTTCTTTTGCTATTTCTTTTTTTCTTTTGTTAATTAATTTTTCTTTCTTTGATTTGAAGTTGCGCTTTCTTTCGGATTCTTCACACTTTTCCTTGTTCAAATGCACGCACACACACAGATACACGGCATACGGGGCACAAGACAAACATACACACAACTGGAGACAGAGAGAGAGACGAAGTCGCAGTCGCAGAGTCACCACCAACTACAGTTTCAAAAAATGCACCACACAATTTGCGCACAGTTTAAAATGGGAACCGCACCAACCAGACGCAACCGCTCACAAAACAAAACTGAACGGTAAATTTCCATTTCAATATTTTCCAGCCATGGCAACATTCAAACAGCGTTGCTGTTAGCTAAATTATCGAACTGTCGACTGTTAGCCCGCCAACATACGCTGTTATTAACAGAGTGCAAGCATCGAGTTTTACAACACACACTACACAACACTAGCGAGTCGTTTTCACAAACAAAGCGCGTCAAGTGCAACAATTGTTATTAAATTTACTGAAAACGTAATTTAAGCATCGTATTTGGATACTTACACGATGGGCGCAGCTTTGGGCCTATGTTCGGTGGCGCAGGTGTGTATTACCAAACAAATTGCTTGGCTGTATACATGAAATAAAACATATTGCGCATATGGCAAGCAATTGCAGTAAAATCGATGCACAGCGCTGGCAACGTTGGCGCGAAATAAGCTAAAAATAAAAATAGCCAAATTTGGCTTATTTGTGCTATAAATTGTTAATTTAATTTATTTTTAGTGTGCTTTGTGCTGCACGGGCACGGCGGCGAGCATGTGTTGCTCCGCCTGTCCCACCTGCAAGAACTCCTCCTCGTCGCGCTTCATGTACGCCTTTATGCTGCTGGTGGGCACCGTTTTGGGAGCCATTGCACTCTCGCCCGGTTTGCAGGACACGCTAAAGAAGCTGCCATTTTGTGTCAACTCCACGTCGTCAATTAGCTCCAGGACAATTAGCACTCTCTCGGCCGGCTCGCTGCAGGTGGACTGTGAATATGCGTTGGGTTATATGGCCGTTTATCGCCTCTGTTTTGGGCTCGCCTGCTTCTTCACCTTGATGGCGGTCATTATGCTGGGCGTGAAGAGTTCACGTGATCCGCGCTCTCACATACAAAATGAGTTTTGGCCCCTCAAGTTTCTCATCTGCTTTGGCGCCTCGATTGCGGCCATTTTCATACCGGACGGATCCTTTGGCCCGGCCATGATGTGGGTGGGTCTGATTGGCGGATTGGCTTTCATTCTCGTCCAGCTGGTCATCATTGTGGACTTTGCGCACAGCGTTGCTGAGAACTGGATTGGTGAGTTGACTTTTCAATTTAGCTATAAAAAGGCTGTTTTATGATAGAGAATGACAACAGAGCCCGCTAGAATTAAGTAGCTGAATTTCACAACGTTTTCTTTTAGCTATAAAAAGACAGTTTTTATTTAATGATTGAACGATTGAACTGATTAATTGACACATGTCTTAAACTATGAGATTTAAGTAGCTGTATTTTTAACACTAACCTTAAATTTTTAGCTTTTAACGAACTGTTTTTACTATTTGATTGATTGGCTGACTAATTGTGGCTAAAATGTAAGACTTAAGTCGACAATTGTTTTGCGAAATTCATTTGAAAACTTGTGTATAAATATTTATTGCATACATTTTTTTTCTTCGTTCGATAAAAGATACTGGTTAACATTCTTAGGAAGTATGTTTTCCTGCAATGAAATAGAAATTAAATTCTCTGCTAGGGAATGGGAGCTTTAGATATAAATAAATAATAAAAATTATACCAATAACTGATTACATTATTATGACTATAATACTTGGTTTATATATATATATATATAGATATTGTATTATTTTATTATGACTAATTTAATCTTTGTGCACTTATAGAAAATGCTACAAATAATCGCGGCTATTATTACGCCTTGGCTGGCGTCACTTTGCTGGGTTATATTGCATCCCTAACGGGCATAACTTTGCTCTATGTCTACTTCACCACAGTGAGTTGCATTTGTTAATAATGATATTTAAATGTAATACCCTGTTGTTTTCCTTTACGTACAGTCCACTGGTTGCGGCATAAACAAGTTCTTCATCTCAATCAATCTCATACTCTGCCTGGTTGTCAGCATTTTGTCGGTGCTGCCGGCGGTGCAGGAACGGTTGCCACACTCGGGACTGCTGCAGAGCTCCCTCGTCACCCTGTACACCATTTACTTGACCTGGTCCGCCGTGGCCAACAATCCGGGTTCGTCTCCATTTTAACGTTAGTTGAAGTTTTATTTAATTTTAATATTTTTCTGTTGGGCACACAGAAAAGGCCTGCAATCCGGGCATGTTTGGTATGATAGAGGACTTGTCGAATGTCACCACAACCGTTGCACCGCCCGCACACAGCTCCAAGGTCACTTTCGATACGACTAACATAATTGGCCTCGTTGTTTGGCTGCTCTGCATTCTCTACAATTGCTTCAGCTCAGCCGTGGAGGTCTCCAAGATTAACAATGACAACAGCGAGAAACGTGGTACGTGCAGCAAACAGCTGCTTATCATTATGTCCTTGCAGCAAATACTCACCATTATCCCAGAAACTACAAAGTAGTTATATATGCTTAATCCAAATCAAAAGCTGTTTATGTCCGTATGTATTTCTGCTTGTAAGCAAGCTTGCCTCTTAGTTTGAAAACCCTATTAATTTAATTTAGTGTAGATAAAGTCTTTTTGATGTAGAAAGTCTAAATATCGTATTGGTAGAATTAAAACACTATATAATATAGGATATAAATTAACTTTATGTATAGAAACTGTTTTTCTTACTTAAGATATCCCAAACAAACTTTTTGATATATCCTTACTCTTAACTCATAAATTAAAAGCCTTTTTGTACTCTTCATATCTATGGAAAGGTTTATTATATAATATAGTCATACGCACAATCAGTTTAAATAGGAGTTTTTGCTTAAACAACTTTAAAAAGATATTTCATTTATACCAATTAAACTTAATTTGCATATATTATAAGCTTATATATAAGCTATGTGAAATTAAAATCAGTTTGTGAAGCTGTCCATAGGAAAAATCTATTCAAAATAGGCCAAGTTTAAAATTGTATAATATACATAAGATATATGTAACCTTGTTGCAAGGATATTTGAATCGCGGCTTGCCGTGTTTAATGGTTATTGTCTTATCACGCACATTGCACAGTTTCACGGCGTCTCCTCCACATGGTTCAACTTTTGTAATACTCGCATCGTCACTTTTCATTTATGCTGTACAAATACTTAAGCTAACCAATTACTAACACTTTTTTCTTTTCTTTTTAATGATTTTGATAACACTCACACAAACGTATTTTTTTCTGTATATATATATATTTATATATTTATATATAATTGAATACTTCCACTAACCAACGTTGATTTTGGTTGGGTAACGAAACTGTGAACAATATGCGCCACATCTATAACTAATATAGTTTTAACAGAAGCTCTATCAGACACAGAGATGGGCCCCGGCGGCGAGAAAACCATTACCGACAATGAAACCGAAGGCGTCAGCTACAACTGGACAGCATTCCACACTGTGCTCGTGTGCGGTAAGTAAATAAATATAATCTTAATAATATTATATTGACCTTCTTTTATATACACTTGTCTAGCTTCTCTTTATGTCATGATGACGCTAACCAATTGGTATAAGCCCAACTCGGACATACAGCTGTTCAATGGCAACGAGGCTTCGATGTGGGTCAAAATCGTATCCAGCTGGCTGGGCGTATTCATCTATGGCTGGAGTCTGGTCGCGCCCATTGTGCTGTCGAATCGTGACTTTAGCTAAGCCGCTTAGCCGTAGAATCAACTCAGTTAATATATCAAATATATAAATTATAAAAGTAGGCGTGGTCGTGAATGCAGCCTGGATATGCCAAAATGCAAAAGGAGCGGTGCTTAAGTAAATGTTTGCCATGGATTAAACGCTATATATTTACTCATTAAATATTAAATCTACTCTTCAAATACAACAAAACGATAATTAATTCTATATATATATATATAAATATACACACCATATGTAACTGCAGTATCAAATCTTATCTCTAAATAAACTTTAGTCAAACTTAATGCTGATGCAGTTGCTGCTGCTGCTGTTTGGGCTGCTTTTGAATGCTTTCGCGGAGACGCTGCAGCACGACCGCCTTGCCCAGTATTTCCATCATTTCCGCCACGCCGGGTCCTTCCTGCAGTCCGCTCAAAGCGCCACGCAAAGTTTTCATCATGACTGGAAACTTGACAGCCTCGGCTTGGGCATAACTCTTGAGCGTCACATTTAGCTGATCCTTGTGGAAGTCTGTTAAGGCATCCAATTGGTGCAGCAGCTGTTGCAGCTGCTCCGCTGTTATTTCCTTGAGCACAAAATCGCTGGGCTTGACCCAGAGGAAGCTCAGCTTGCTGCTGGTCAAATCCTGCAGCAAAGTCAAACGCTGAGCGGCCCAGTTAAGAACAGCCAAGATGTGTTCTTCAGCCAGATCCAAATTGGAGCTGTGGTTGCAGAGTGAATACAAATTCATTAAGGATTGAAATTTAGCACTTACTGCGTTGGATAAGCCTGCTGCACCAGTTGCTGGACATGCTCAACTAGCTCCTGGCGGCTTTGCTGCGACGCCAAACGCGCCTTTATCTCCAGCTGATTGAAGTCATTGAGCAGCTCGGGATTCAGGCGACTCGGATGCGCATTGACCCGCTCCAAGCGGAACTGTTGCGTCAGCTCGGCCAGCGTCAGAAGCTGTGGCTTGGCATTGGCTCTGTGCTCGAATCCGCCGCCGGCGGAGACGATGTAGTTGAGCAGCGCTGTGGAGAAGTAGCCGCGATCGCGGAACTGTTGAATGCCAATGTCGCCCTGGCGTTTGCTCAGCTTGCTGCCGTCGGCGTTGACCAGCAGCGGCAGGTGACCGAAATGAGGCGGTTGCCAGCCAAAAGCTCTGCGGGATTGAGGTAACAAATAATTAATAAAAAAATAAATATTAAATAAAGTTTTCTACTTGTAGAGCAGCAAATGTTTGGTGGTTGAGATTTGCCACTCGACGCCGCGCAGCACGTGGGTTATGCCCATGAGATGGTCGTCCACAACGTTGGCCAGGTGATAGGTGGGAAACTGATCGCTCTTCATGATCACGGGATCACCTTCGGTTGCGCTCACATTATGCTGCACGCTGCCATAGATGAGATCGTGCAGCGGCTCCTCGTGCTCAGACAGCTTGAAGCGGACGCAGTGCGGCGTTCCTTTCTCCAGCAGCTGCGCCAGCTGCTCCTGCGTCAGGTGGCGGCATTTGTTGTCGTAACGCGGCACTTGGCGGGTGCGCAGCGCCTCCTTGCGCAGCAGTTCCAGGCGACGCTCCGTGCAGAAGCAGCGATAGGCGCTGCCGTTCGCCAGCAGCCGCTCAACGGCTTCACTGCAGGAACAAGCTGAGTTAAGCTTAATTACCTGGCATAAAACAAATCCAACTCACCTGTAAAGCTGCGTGCGCTGGCTTTGTATGTAGGGTCCGTGGGCGCCGCCAAAGCCGGGCCCTTCGTCGATTTCAATGCCCGCCCAGAGTAAATCCTCGACGAGTCGCTCGCTCGCACCCGGCACCAGCCTGCTCTGATCTGTGTCCTCGATGCGAAGCAGAAATTTGCCGCCCGTATGCCAGGCGTACAGATAGTTGTAGAGCGCTGTGCGCAGACCGCCCAGATGCAGGTAGCCAGTGGGACTGGGCGCAAAGCGTACGCGCACTTCGCTCTGGGAGCTGCTGCTGCTGCTGCGTGCGGCACGGAGGCAGTACCTCAGTATTTTGGACCGTTGCACATTTAACATAATGAGCAAAAAAGAATCGAGTAGAAATAGCAAATAAAGCCGATAAAACAGCTGATAGTGCTGCCAGATGTGTAAAAATGATAGAGGTTGAAGTATTTGCTGTTATTTTTTAAGACATTCTGCATATTAACATAGCAGCATAGTTAACATTTAACATGTTAAATTAATAAGCATCGTGAAATTAGATCAACAACAGTTTGTTTACATGCTCCATTTTGAGTAATGCCGCATAACAGCTGATAGCGCTGCCAGATCTCACACGTATACCACGCATGCAGTTGTCGTCTTCTTCTTTTATTATCCATTTCGCAAAGTGTGCAACAGAAGACATAAGCAATTTATTAAATTAAAAATGGTTGGAACAACTTTAAGCGTCGAGGAGAAAAAACAGCTCATCCAGCGCAACCTGCAGGAAACGCTGGGCGAGGACAAGCTGAGCAAAATACTGCCCGAGCGCGATCTGAAAATCTACTGGGGCACGGCCACAACGGGCAAGCCGCATGTCGCCTACTTTGTGCCCATGTCGAAAATTGCTGACTTTCTCAAGGCTGGCTGCGAGGTGACCATACTGTTTGCCGACCTGCACGCCTATCTGGACAACATGAAGGCGCCGTGGTCGCTGCTGGCACTGCGCACCAAATACTACGAGCACGTGATCAAAGCGATGCTCAGCTCGATCGGTGTGCCGCTGGACAAGTTGAAATTCGTTCAGGGCAGCGACTATCAGCTGTCCAAGGAGTACACGCTGGACGTGTACAGGCTCAGCTCGCTGGTCACCATACACGATGCCAAAAAGGCTGGCGCCGAGGTGGTCAAACAAGTGGAATTCCCGCTGCTCTCGTGCCTGCTGTATCCGGGTCTGCAGGGCCTGGACGAGGAGTATCTGAAGGTGGACGCACAGTTCGGTGGCGTTGATCAGCGCAAGATTTTCACATTCTCCGAGAAATATTTGCCTCAGCTGGGCTATGAGAAGCGCATCCATCTTATGAATCCCATGGGTGAGTCAAGGGATGAGTCATCATTAAATCGAACTGCAGTTAATTGGTTTCTCTTGCAGTGCCCGGCCTGGCTGGCGGCAAGATGTCTTCCTCGGAGGAGGACTCCAAAATCGATCTACTCGACTCGCCCGCCAATGTCAAGAAGAAGCTGAAGAAGGCCTTCTGCGAGCCGGGCAACATTGCCGACAATGGTCTGCTCAGCTTTGTGAAGCACGTGCTGTTCTCGCTGTTCAAGGAGGGCGAGGGCTTCGAGATCAAACGGGCTGCTGACAACGGTGGCGATGTTACCTTCCTGGAGTACGCCGAACTGGAGCAGTATTATGCGGAGAACAAGCTGCATCCGGGCGACTTGAAGGCATCTGTGGAGAAGTACATAAATCGCTTGCTGGATCCCATACGCAAGGCTTTCGAGGCGCCCGAGTTGCAGTACGTAATTAAGAATATATCTGTACATAAGTCAACTACATATTGTGTATTCCTTTCTATAGAAAACTAACTGCCGCTGCTTATCCTCCACCTGCCAAGGTGAAGGCCAATGCACCTGCAACCGCTGCCGGCGCCGCCGATGAGGATGCGCCACATCGTCTGGACATACGCGTGGGCAAAGTGATTGAGGTGGCGCGTCATCCCGATGCGGACACACTCTATGTCTTGAAGATTGACCTGGCTGAGGCACAGCCGCGCACTATAATCAGCGGCCTGGTCAAGTTCGTGACCGTTGAGGAGCTGGATCAGCGTCTGGTCGCGGTGCTGTGCAATCTGAAGCCGTCCAAAATGCGTGGCATCTTGTCCGAGGGCATGGTCTTGTGCACCTCCAAGTAAGCGCAGTCTTATAATCTTTTAACTGAATATCTGTTGACCTTCCCTTTTCTTCTAGTGCTGATCACACCGTCGTGGAGCCCATTGTGTTGCCTGCGACAGCTTCTGCTGGCGCCTGTCTGGCCTTTGAGGGCTACAGCGGCACGCCCGACGAGCAGCTGAATCCCAAGAAGAAGGTGTGGGAGAAACTCTCTGTTGATTTTAAAACCAATGCTGCAGGCGTCGCCGTTTGGAAGGACAATTTGCTGCTAACGCCCGAGGGAGAGCAGCTCACCAGCAAATTGGCCAATTGCGCCATCAAGTAAACCATCATCCAGCATACCTGAGCCGTGTAATACTTATACAAACCTAGCAAAGCTGTCAGACAAACAACTTACACAAAACGCTTTCGAAATGCATTTTTGTAACTTTGCTCTTTTTTTTTTTTTTTTAACTTACTGCTTATAAAGTAGATTTTGCATGATTTAAATTTGAGTTTAAGTACCAATCAGCCGCTTACACAATACACTGTCGAAATACATTTTTGTAAATTGTTTGAATTGGGGTCTCTTTAAACATATTGCCTAAAAAGTAGTCTCAACTATTATTTGAAATTGACTTTGAGTACTTTGTGGGCGCCAAACGATACCAATTGGGCAAACAGCTGATTGAGCTTTCCCAACATTGTCAATGTACTCGTTGTGGCTATCGTTGTTATCGATAACTAAGCAAGAGCGATTGTTCGCTTATTTCAGTTTTAAACAGTTAGTTCGGCAACAGGTAAATTATTTCAATAAAATGCCTGTGGTGGACACAAAAGACTTGGTGCTGCTCCAAAAGCAGCAGCAGCAGGTGCGCAATATATGTATATTGGCGCACGTGGATCACGGCAAGACAACGCTGGCGGATTCCCTCGTGGCGAGCAACGGCATCATTTCACAACGCATGGCAGGTTTGTTGTTGTTGTGTTTTTGGATTTCAAATCGATGCGAAATTGTTTTTGTTGTTTTGCGCAGGTAAACTGCGCTACATGGACAGTCGCCAGGATGAGCAGGAGCGCGGCATAACCATGAAGAGCAGCAGCATTTCACTATACTACCAGGACAACAGCAATGCGGATTATCTGATCAATCTCATCGATTCTCCCGGCCATGTCGACTTCTCCAGTGAGGTCTCCACGGCGGTGCGTCTCTGTGATGGCGCCATAGTTGTGGTGGACGTGGTTGAGGGCGTCGGTCCCCAAACACGTGCCTGCCTCAAGCAAATCTACGAGGAGCAGCTAAAACCTGTGCTGCTGCTCAACAAACTGGATCGCCTCATACTGGAGAAGCAAATGACGCCGCTGGACGCTTACTTTCATCTGACCCAAGTGCTGGAGCAGGTCAACGCTGTGCTGGGCAGCATATTCGCCTCCGATGTCCTGGCCAACGAAGACATGAGCGACATTAACAACTACGAATCTGCTCTGGAAAATGTCGACGACTCCGAGTTGTATTTCTCTCCGGCCGCCGGCAACGTAGTCTTCTGCTCCGCCTACGATGGCTGGGCATTTGCCGTGGGCGACTTTGCAGCCACCTACGCGGAGCGCCTGGAAATGCCGCGTGCCGAGCTGGAGCGAGTGCTCTGGGGCGACTTCTACTACAACAGCAAGAAGAAGTGCGTCTTGGCCGGTGCCCAGCAGATGGCCAAAAAGCCCATGTTTGTCCAGTTTGTGCTGGAGAACATCTGGAGCCTCTACGACATCATCGCCGTGCGCAAAGACAAAGACAAGCTGCCGCTGATTGCCGAGAAACTGGGCATCAAGCTGTCCGTACGGGATCTACGCGTCACCGATCCGAAGCTGCAAATCAAAACTGTGCTCGGCCAGTGGCTGCCCATCGATCGCAGCGTGCTCGAGATGGTCGTGCGCCATGTGCCGGCGCCGCACTGCATCAGCGAGGAGCGCGCCCAGCGTCTGCTCTATCCGGCCAACGTGGATCTGAAAACGCTGCCGGCGCCAACGCTGGCGCTAAAGCAGTGCTTCCGCAGCTGCAATGCGCTGAGCGACAATGTGATTGCCTTCGTGTCCAAGATGACGCCCGTCCATGTCAGTCAGCTGCCCCAGAATCGGCCCAAACGAATGAACGACCAGGAGCTGCAGCAGCGACGCGACGAAGTGCGTCGCCGCATCGAAGAGCGCAAGCAGCAAAGCGAACAGGCGACGCTCGATCAGCTCACGACGGGCGTGGAGCAGCTGAGCACAAAGACAGCTTCAGCTGCCGAGGAAACTACGCCCGAGCCGGAGCGCAACGAGTTCGAGTTCGTTGCCTTTGCGCGCGTCTTTAGCGGCACATTGCGACGCGGCATGCAGCTGTACAGTCTGACGCCCAAGCATGATCCGCGCCAGCCCGCACACTGTGTGCCGGAGGAGGCGCCCTATGCCACGTCGGTGACCGTGGGCGATCTGTACATGTTTATGGGCGGCGAGCTGCAGCTGCTGGACGAGGTGCCCGCTGGCAATATTGTGGGCATTGGCGGCCTGGAAGCGCACGTCGTGAAGACGGCGACGTTGAGCAGCACCTTGGACTGCACCTCGTTCAGTGAGCTGAGCATCATGGCCACGCCCATACTGCGTGTAGCCATTGAGCCCGTGCAGCCGCAGGATATGCCCAAGCTGGTGAAGGGACTGAAGCTACTTAATCAGGCCGATGCCTGCGTGCAGGTTTCGGTGGCGCCAACGGGCGAGCATGTGATAACCACGCTGGGCGAGGTGCACGTGGAGAAGTGTGTCCACGATCTGGAGCAGAGCTATGCCAAGATCAAGGTGAACGTGTCCAAGCCAATTGTCTCGTTCCGCGAAACAATTGTGCCCGACGCCACGGTGGACATGGTCAACGAGGCGATTGTTAAGACTGCCGACGACAAGGATGTGACCAAGAAGATTGCCACACAACACACGCTCAACAAGCTGGGCACGCTGCGTGTTATTGCCTTGCCCCTGCCACCGGCTGTAGTTCAGCTGCTGGAACAGCACGCAAATGTCTTCAAGGTAAGTCTGGGGACTGTGGAGTAAAATCAAATATAAGATTAGATTCTAAAGTCTTGGCTCTTTTAGGAACTAGCTGCAACAACGCGCAACACGCTGCTCTCGAAGAAGTTCTCCTCAATCTTGGCCTACATTCAAACACAATTGGTTACCGCTCTCGGGGATTTCCAGCTGCACGGCCTGAGCGATCTCTCGCCCGCTCAGCTGGTGGAGCGCATTTGGGCGCTGGGTCCACGCAATTGTGGCACAAATATACTGCTCAATCTGAGCGACTACGAACAGCCGGACTTTTGGGCCAGCCAGGCCAAGAGCTCCGACACGGATGTGCGCGCTGTCGGCGATGCACGCAGGGATTTCAATAGCTCACTGGTGAATGGCTTTCAGTTGACGTCGGGCGCGGGGCCGCTGTGCGAGGAGCCCATGCAGGGCGTCTGTTTTGCGGTGCTCGAGTGGACGGTGCAGTCCGAGGGCGAGGACTTAAATGCGCGCGGTTACGGACCCTTCTCTGGTGAGTCTGTGCTGTAATTTATAAAACCAATTCAAGTTTTAAATGTTTCCTTTTGTTAACCCAACAGGACAAGTGTTAACGGCCGCCAAGGAGGTCTGTCGTCGGGCTTTCCAGAATCAGCCACAGCGTTTGGTCACGCCTATGTACAGCTGTAATATTGTCGTCAATGCCGAAATGTTGGGTGAGTCCTCTTTAACTATTTAAACCCTGACATGAACCATATTTTACCTTTACCTTTCAAAATTCGATAATGAAAGTCTCTCTGCTAATAACATTTGTTTGCTATGCTTAACAGCTGTATGTAAAACTTGTTAAAAATGTTGTGATTTACAGTGGGCTCTTATGTTCAGCAACTGTTTGCAAATGCTGTTATGTTACAGCTCCTCAATGCTCCGACCAAATAATTTTATACAAATATTCTTGAGTCTTTTTATAGTCCCCTTACCCTTAAAATTTGTTGCTTTCTTTGTTAAGGTTCCTAAATATGATATTACCCTTACAATGAATCCAAGTTTCACTATAACAACGTAAAGTAAACGAAGACTGACAAAACATCTAAATTCTTCCTAAAATAAGACAGTTGGCATAAATAACATTTTTATGCCATGTTACTTACAGAGATCTATAATGTTACACAGTGTACAATAGTTTGTTTCTGTTAAGACCTTTTTCAGCAGAGCTGCTATGTTTTACCCCATGTTAAGCAACTGTTAAATGAAGTAGCTGCGCAACATGCTGTTATTAACAGTTTAAATTTATGTTAAGCTCCATTCTCACGCATATCAAATTAAACGCACATGAATTTAATAATTGCAATGCATTTATTATTTATTTAACTAATATGTAAAAAAAAATGTGTTACATTTGCATTTCGTATTCGCAGCAGGGCAAAATGTTGTTTCCTTCCGAAAATTGCGAAACGGTTTTTTGTTATTTAATTTAACTACTAGTAAATGCAGCTTAGGTCTAACATAAATAGGCAACTAAATGTATTTTTCTCTTGTTTATAATTTAAATAAATCGCTTCACTGTTAATTAAATATGTTAAATGTTATAAAATTGAGGCCATATTTTGGGTCTTTCGATATGCAAAACAAATTAATTAAACAATTAGTGTGGGCGTGGCCGTGGGCGCATTTAATTGTTTAATTAATTCGTAATTGTTTTTAAATAAATACAAAATACGAGTATTTGTTAAATTAAGTATAAAATGGAAGGGGGGCTGGGGGCGACCAACTGAAGATCGGGAAAATGCCATTTCAAATGCTTAACTTTAAGTGCTTAACGTCTAATTTTTAAATACGTAACGTTACGTTACGTTGCGTTACGTTAAACCGCCTCTCTCTATCTCTCTCTTACTATCTCTCTCTCTCTCTATTACTTTTGCCGGGCAATCAAAAGATCGCGATCCTTTAGCTTCAGTCACAGTGGGTTTTGCAGAGTATCCAAAAAAAAAAAAAAATCGTGGCTCGCTCCATTTAGAAAATTGTAACTACTAGGTTAGGTTTAAAATGGTTCCTAGTCCCAGACAATGGTCTGTTGGAACTCCAGCACGCGATCCCATGGAAATTCCGGCTCATAATCCGTATCCGCGTCGAGCGAACGTTTGGCCCTGCCCATGTCCGGCAGCGTCGTCAGCTCCGCCGTCGAAGATTCACTTTGCTCCGCATTGATGTCCGCCTGGAGCGTGGTGCGCGCCTCCGCCTCGGCCTCATCGCTGGCCTGGGTGCTGCTGCTGATCGTCTGTTCGCGCTCCTCGGCCGCTGCCTCAATCGGTGGCGCCTCGCCGCGTCGCTCATTGTTGCGTCCATAGTTGCTGCCCGGAAAACCGTTAAGCGCAAACTGATCCGGCCGGAAGTTGGGCGAGCTGTGCGTGTGCGTGCTCTCGGGTCTGTTCAGATACTGATAGGAGCTGCCGCCGCCGACGCCGCCGCCGATGCCGCCGCCATTTTGAAAGGACTGATCCTGCGGCTGATAGTTGGCGCTAATCGCCGAGCTGCCCACCTGACTGCCCGAGGCGCCGCCATAAATGGGCCGCCCATAACTGTCCTTCTGCACGCCCAGAATGCTGCCGCCGTTGTTGCTGCCGCCAATGCCTCCTGTGCCCGGACGATAGAAGGGCTTCTGCAGCTGATAACGCTTCGGCGGCTGTGCGCTCGGCTTGCGGACCGAGTAGCCCGGCTTGACGCACATCATGCCGAAGACACGAATTCCGGGCACGCTCGCATAGGTGGGCTGATCATGGGCCATGGGTCCCTCTGTGACATGGGGGAAGAGGTGTTGTTAGTTAAGGACTCGAAAGGACATAGAAGATTCTATAGAAAAGATTGCTCAATAGTCTAGCTAGACTTAGAACTAAACAATATTTTTTTCTTTTCTTATGGAAATTAATTAGAACACATTTAGAAATGTAATCCTAACCTTAACAAATGCATTCTGGCCACGTGTTAAGGTTAGGATTACATTACCTAAATCTGTCTTAATCAATTTCCACAAAGAAAACATTTTGGGATTACATTTCTAAAAGAGTTTTGATTAATTTCCATATGAAAAACATTTTCAGTTGCGATTTAAAATATTTCCATTGATTCTTGACATCAATTTCAAAAGAACTTTCTCCCCAAACAATGTTATTTAAACAAGAATTAAAATTTTAGACAATTTTTAACTAACTAACATAACTTTTTTTAACCTAAACATATTTTGGAAACTTGTCTAAAACTTAATTAATTTTTTATAATGGATACTTTTTTTTGCTTATATCTCAAGCCAAAGATTAGTTCTACATTTTATAATTTTTTAAGAAATAAAAATTTTAAATAAAGCTTCATTCAAGGATGAGTTCTAGATATTCAAAATTGTTTTCCAAACGCTAAGTTCGAAACTTTTGTTCCCTTTAATTTATATAAATTTATAATCAAAAAAGATTTTTTTGTAAAGGCTTCTTTTTTATTGAAAAAATAATTCTTTTTAAATAATTCTTTTTAAATAATTATTTTCCCATGCCCTGAGTTCGAACCTTTTCTTTATTCTAGACTTTCTTAGTTTGCAAAAAACCCTTAACTCTTTTTTTTTAAAGGATTCCTTTTTGCTTATGCCTTAACTACAAGATAATTTTTTTAATATTTCTACACTTAAAATATTTATTTTTAGTAGGAAATAAGCCCTCAGTTGTTTTCCCAAACCCTGAGTTCGAACCTTTTTTTATTTTAGACTTTAATAGCTGCGAAAAAAAACCTTAACAAATGTTGTAAGGGATTTCTATTCTTATAATTCTTTAAAGTCTTAATTTTTATTCAAGCCCTGAGCTCGACTCTTTTTTTTATTTAAAATCCTCGAAACTTGGCTTAAACTCCAACTTTAGATTTATTTTGTTTACTGACTAACTTCTAGTTTTTTGTCCACTAGTTTGTATTGAAGAGATTTCATTTTGAACTTACCCATCTTGAAGTGATCGGGACAGCGGCAGATGACGAGATAGTGCGATTTGCCGGTGCGTGTGTTTTGGAGAGCCAGCAGGGACCAATCCTTGGGCGAGCGGCATTCGCGCATTTCCGTTGTTGCCTCGCAGGTCTTGGCCAGGGTAATTGCCTGTTGGTTGGATGGTTGTTTGGTAGTTAGTATAATGAATACCGTTAGCTTGTCTAGACATGGCTAATAAGCAACGGGCCAAGGATGCATGTGGCTGGGCCTCACATGCTCTGCAATTAGACATTCACTTGGCGGCGTCTCTCGTTGGCCACAGGGCGGCCAAAGAAAGTTGCCCCCCTTTAAGCCCAATTGATCGATGGGGTAAAGGGGTAGGGGGAGGAAGGGGGGCAAATTGAAAGTTAACATGCAACGCGGGCAACTTGGACGAGCGTCTGTCACTTGCAGCGATCGCCCAGGGCTTAGACTGAGTTTGGGGGCAAGGTGGAAAACTGTTTGTGCCACATTAGCTAAGCTTGGCCAAAAAAAAAAAAAAAATAGAAAAAAAATTGTTGCTTGCAACGCTTTCAATTGCCCCACGACATGATTGTCCTTTTAACAGATTTTTCGTGTTGCAGTTGGGCTACTGTTGTTGCAACTGTTGCTGCTGCTGCAACTGCTGCTGCTGCTGTCAATAATTTGATTGACTTGCGGCGCTCTTTGCATGCGGCCGGGATTTCCTTTCGCCCGCCGCATTGGCTGCCAATTGGCTGCCATTCAGGTTAATGTGGCCTGCCAGTTACTTTGCTGGTTACCAGTTGCTGTGCCAGTTTTTCTAGCTTCACTTTTTTATTCTCTCTCTTTTTCTCTCTCTCGCTCTCTCTCTCTCTCTGTCTCGTTTAAACGCATTTTCATAATTTGCGCTCTGGTACAGTTCCGGCAAAGACAGTTTTGTGGCAAGTGTGGCATTTAACGGTAACTCTATAACTGCACAATTAGCCAGAAGCGCAGCCCACGCTGGCCACATCTTTGCCACATGTTGCATGCCACCTGTCGCCGCTGCGCTTAAACTATTAAAAATGATTTTATTATTGCAACATTATTACTTGCTTTTTTTTTTTTATGATCTGTGCCAGTCGAGCAACATTTATAACTCAATTATGCACCGCTGCACCACTAATTGAGTGCACCACACACACACACACACACACACACACACACACACACACACACACACACACACACGCACACACATTCTTTGAGTCTTGTTAACAAGGGCAATCGCGCAAAATCCTTCTGGGAAATCTTGCAGCAGCAATCTAATAAAATAGTTCCAGCTGATCGCTGATCGCCGATCGTCGCAGTCGTGCCCAGCCACATGATCTATCATTGATAGCAATTACTTATACGACTAGCAAGAAACAAAAAAACACTGAGCAAAAATTGGGACTCGAAATTTTGAAATAATCGAAAAAAAAAAGGTTTTTAATTTTTATAAAAGATATTTAAAAAATACCCTGTCAAATATTTAATTCTTTTTGAATTTGAGCTTTAATTCGTTTTTCTTATAACCTTTTAGCAGCTTTCTATTTAATTAATCTTTGTGATATTTATATTAACTTTTGTTGATATGTGGAAATAATGTAAAAGGAACTTTATATTTTTATATGAATTTTATATTTATAATATACAGTCAAACTTTCTTATAGCGAAGTTTATGGGACCGAAAAAAACTTCGATATATAGAGAATTCGTAATATATAATAATTTTATAATATAAAGAATATTCAGTGTTCCTTAAAAAAATTCGTTATAAAGAAAACTTCGATATACGTAAGTTCGGAATATAGAAGTTTGACTGTATATAGAAAAAAATCCTTGAATGTTTAATTCTTTATATGTTTCTGCTTTAATTCTCTTTTCTAATTAACTTCAGTTTAACTAATTTTTTTATCTTGTTATTTTATCAAAGTTTGAACTTGAACTTAGGTAGCTTAAAATCAATTGTTGTTTTTTCAAAAGGCTTTAAAGCAAATATTTAAGTAAAGTATTTTTTTTATAGCTTGTATAAGGATAACAGCTTAAAGTTGTTAAATTTGAATAACATATTTTAGAAAATCTTCATAGACAATATAAATACTTCCTAGTCTTTAAATATGTTCTCTAGTTTCATTTAAAAGATTAATGATTAAATCTTAAACAATGTTTTCTATAGAAGCTCATTTGTTTTTGTGCTCCTTTTTATTTATTATCCTTATTGATTGCTTGTTCATTTTTTAACTCAACTTAATAAATATATTAATATTTTAAAAACATGTTTAAGCATTTTACGATCCCTATAACGTTTTTTTTTTATTTTACTTAAGTACTTTTAAGAAACATTCTATTAAGAATAAGTCTTTAGCCTTTTGTGCATTTAAAGCTCTTCAAATATCTTTTACTGAATTTAGTTATCATATTAATTTATTTTAAAAACTTTGTTAAGCATTCAACTAACTTTTATCCCTTTCTAGTCTCTTTTTCTTTTTACTAAAAGACTTTTAAGAAACATTCCATAAAATATTAAGAATAAGTCTTCAGCTTCTTTTGTGCATTTAAAGCTCTTTAAATATCTTTTACTCAATTTAATTATCATATTAATATTTTGATAAACTTATTTAGCACTTTCTATAATCCTTAACTAACTTTTATTCCTATCCTGTCTATTTTCTTTTTACTGAAATACTTTCAAGAAACCTTCTCCGTCTTTGCATTTTTAACTCTTTAAATATCTTTAGCTCAATTTAATTTTCATATTAATATTTTATAAATTCTTAACTAATATTTATCCCTATTCCCTTTCTTGCTTTTTACTGAAAGACTTTAAAGAAGCATTCCATAAAATATTAAGAATAATTCTTTAACTTCCTTTTGTGCATTTAAAGCTCTTCAAATATCTTTTACTTAATTTAGTTATCATATTAATATATTTTAAAAACTTTGTTAAGCATTCAATGATCCTTAACTATCTTTTATCCCTATCCTGTCTATTTTCTTTTTACTGAAATACTGTCAGGAAACATTCTATTAGGAATCCTTCTTTGCATTTTTAACTCTTTAAATATCTATTAATATTTTATAAATTTTTAACAAACATTTATCCTTATTTCCTTTCTTGCTTTTTAGTGAAAGACTTTCAAGAAGCATTCCATAAAATAATAAGAATAATTCTTTAGCTTCCTTTTGTGCACTTTGAGCACTTAAAATATTTTTTGTTGATATTCAAGAGGTGTTTTGCTAATTTCAAACTCAATTTCAATTGCATTTCCCAATTCGTTGCGCCTGTCAGCTGGGACTGCCCGTCGCGTTTCGCTCAGTGTAGACTGAGACGCCCCCTACTGTTTTGTTGGCAGACTCACCTTCTTCTTATTATCACCGACCAATTTGGTGGTGTGCTGATCATCTTCGTTGAGGCTGGCCGAGCAGGGATCACGATATCTGTGAGCAACAAAAAAAAATAAAATAAAGGATGGAAGATTGGGTTTAGTGTGTTTAGCAGCTGTCTGTTGGACTCGGTTGGAGGCGACGCACAGTTGGGCGCAACCTGGGCCTGGATTTGAGTTTGGGTTTGGGTTTGGGATTGGGATTGGGATTTGAGTTGATTTCTTACCTTGATGGACAGGCGCAGAGCGGTTGGGTGTAGTTGAGACGGACGTAGACCGCATTGCAGACCTGCTGAATGGCGCACTCGGGCAGCAGATAGATGTGTTGATTGTGCGGATAATAATGATATTTGGTGGGTTTCGCTGTCGCCGTCTTCTGCAAATAGAGTTAGAAATCAAAAGGAGTTGTATATAATTTTTTTCTCTTTTTTTTCATTTTTTTTTCGCTTGATTGATGTGGCCAAAAGGGTTACTAATTAAACTGCAGATGCAATGCGATTAGATAGACTCACTCAAAGCGTGGGCTTTGGGCTTGGAACAGAGGCATCCTCCACAGACGCTAGCAAATATTTGTTTGGTTTTGAAGCTTGTTTGTCTCCGCTCGCCAGCTCGTTGGCTGGCCATGAGCCATGAGTCCAAGTGTGGCCAACGCATATATTTGACTGCTTGTGCCTCCTTCTGTATACATACATATACATATATATGTGTGCGTGTGTGTGTGTGTGTGTGTGTGTGATTGTTTGTTTGTTTGTGTGCATTGCTCTTGGCAAGTGCGAAATTGACGCAGACGTTAACAAGCAAAAGAAGTTTGCAGTCGGTCGTAACCGATAGCCCAATACTTCTTCATGGTCTTCTACGAATTAAAGTGGGCGTAAGCATGAAAGTTTGTTTAAGCCAACTTTAGAGCAGGTTAGAACTAATCTGAGTGGAAAAGGTTTCTGATAAAAGCTTTAAAATTGATGGAGATATAAAGATTAAAGAGATGGATTTAGTTAAAAGAACGTTTGTTTGACCTTTAAAGGAAGTCTGGAAGCCTTCAGGAATCTAAGTGAGAATAGTTTATGTATCTAGCATTTGAATAGAGGGAGACTTATAATATAAGATTGTTTATACGATCTTTGGAGCTTGTCATAAGTAATCTAAGTGAGACAACTTTATTAATTTAGCTTTAAAACTGGGGGTGTAGTTAAAAGTTGTCTTTAGGAATCTAAATAGAAAAACTTTATGAATCTTTCTTAAAAAGTAAGGAAGATATAAAGATTGTTTATAGGGTCTTTAGAGCTTGTCATATTTATTAACCTGGCTTTCAAGCTGGGTATAGTTAAAAGTTCGTTTGTCTGATCTTTAATGGAAGTCTAAGTAAAAATGGTTTATCTATCTAGTAGAATACAAAGATTAAAGCGATTAATTAAGTCCACTGTGAATGTAAAAAACATTCTATCTACGATTTATAAAGGAAAGAAATCTAAGTGAGAAAACTTTATCAATCTAGCTTTAGGAATTTAGGAATTTACATAGCTATAAAGATTGTTTATACGATGTTTAGAAGAAATCCTCAGTAATCTGTCTGAAGAAACCTTTTAAGGGAGATATATGGACTTAAGCGATGGAAGTATTCAAAAAGTTTGTTTGTACGATCTTCAGAGGAAGTCATTAGTAAACTAGCTTTAAAAGTAATGGAGATATATTGATTTAAATAATTAATTAATTAATTTATTAAAAAATCTTGACACCTTATATGACAGAGGTAAAGACAATTATAATTTAAATATTTAAAGTTTCCAGCTTAATTAAAGCCATAAATAATTGAATTCTTGCGAATTGATCGACACTTAGTGAAAACAAATATGCTCTTTTTGTCACTGCGTGAACGAGTGATAACAAACAGTTTTTTAATAACAGCAGTCAGGGTCCAAGCTTTAAATTGAAAACGGTTAAATGTAATAAAGCCAACTGCAGGCAACAGATTCTATGTCCATGCCCGAGTCGAGTCGAGTCGAGTCGAGGCGACTCGTGCTGTGGCATCGCATTCAAAATAGCTGCAGCCACAGCAGGTTAATGGCAAACGAGACCCTCACATAATGCCACAAATTGCTTGACTGCACTTGGACCATGCAAGCGGAAGCAGAACAAAAAAAAAATGGAGGGAGGGGGGGGGGGGGGGGGGGGGGGGGGGGGGGGGGGGGGGGAATCCCTTTACTTGGTACTTGGTACTAACTGCCAAACGCACTCTTCGTTCTTGCCATTTACTTGGTAATTTGTGCAAAAGAACTCTTCGACTTGGGAGTTGAAGTTGCAAGTTGAAGTTGCAAGCTGAAGCTGAAGTTGAAGTTCAAGCCACGTCACTTCCTTTCCATAACTGCCAGCAATTTCCCTATGTGGAAAACTTTCTAAATGTGTGCGTGGCAGGAAGAGTGTTCACTTGATCATTTTCAAACACTTTTGTTTAGCTATTAAAATGCTTTTTCATCAACTTTTGCTTATTGTTTTTTTCTTTCCCCCTATTTTACGCACACAAATGAAATAATCATTTGGTTCTGGTATGCGTGAACATTTGTTAAGGGGCAAAATTCCGAGTAATTTCTAGTCTCCTCTGAGAGGGCTTTAACTAATTGTTAATGTGGCCAAAGAAGTTGGTTAATTATACGTTTCGGTTTGCTAAACATAAGTTTGCTAAGAATCGAATAATTTGTGGAATTACATGGAATTTATTTAGCTCGTTAACACTTAAGTTGAATTGAATTGCGATTTTAATTGTTGTCAATTATCGGACTGGATTATTAATACATTAATTTAATGGAATTTTGTAAACTAGATTTGTTCAATTATATTCATTTAATTTAGTTTTGCTCCTAGTTATTGGACTGGATTATTAATACTTAATGTATTAAGTGGAATTTTGTAAACTTTATATTTTTTAAATTATATTCATTTAAGACAGATTGCAAATAATATTCAAAATATTCATTTAATTTAGATTTAATAAAATTTAGTAAAAATTTGTTATTTTGGAGTGATATTTTTAACTGAAAATTAAACCACCTCACAATGAAGTTTAAAGTTGTTTTTATAATTTTTATTTTATGGATTAAAATTAAAAATTTGCTATTCTAAATTAAAACAAAACTTTTCCCCAAAAAAAAAAAATTTAATCAACTTAAACTTATTTTTATTAAAATGAAAAGAAAAATATTTCAAAAATAAATGCTCGACTATTTCACACAGTTTTTGTTTTTATTTTTGAATAACTAATTTAATCAGGTGGAAAAATGAAATCGAAAAGAAAAAAAAGAAAAAAGCGCTGCAAACAAAAGCGAAATTAAGTTGAGAGAGAGAGTTAAAAAACTGATTTTTATCAGCACAATTAAAAAGCTTTGTTTTCAAACAATTAGCATAATGTTATATTTACACACAAAAGTTATGTAACAAATTTTCTGAAAGCGTGCAGCATGAAAATGTTATCGAAAAAAAAAAAAACCAAATCAGACGTGAAGTCGCCGCATGACTCATACGCCATGTTGGCTGTCGCAGAGACTCGAATGCAAAAAAAAAAAAAGAAGCAGAAACCGAAACAGAAACTTAAACTGAAACTCAACTCTCACTCAGTTTGTTAGCAATTTTCCAAACTAATTGCGACTTGTAGCTGCTTGGTTGCTGCAGTTTTGTTGCAAGCAGCTTGTTGCAGCTCTGCTGGCTCCTTGCTACTTAGCACATAATTGAACTTAACTTCTTTAGCTTAGTCGCCACTTTAGCCTTTAGTTGTGCCCATGCACACTTCACCCAGAAACGAGCGCTTCCCATGCCAATCATTTGCATGTGCCCCCAAGCAGGCAGTTTCTAGTTCCCCCTCCCCCTTCCACCCCTTCCCCCTTCTATTTGGCTGGGCATTATTATTGAGTCTTGTGCAGTCTTTGGGACTTGTTGCGCTGTCCGCGCTGCCGTCAGCTGTTTGTCGCATCTGTCCAAAATGTGCAACTGTCGCCTCATCCCATCCCATCGCATCGGATTGTTGGCCTGGCTCTGTGTTGGGGGCTTGTTGGCTGTCTAAGTTGGCTGTCTGCTGGGCTGCCTGCTGGCCTGGCCTGGCTGGGCCTGTCTCTACTCTGCCTGTCTCTTTCACTTTGGCTAAGTACATTTTTAAATATTTACCATGTTGTTGGACAAGCTGGCAACTGGCAACTGCCAACCGGGGCAACAGGTGGAAAGGGGTGGAAGGGGGGGGGCAGGCTTTTCTAACTAGTCTGCAGTTAAAGAATTTTCCACGAATTGCAAATTAAAGCGTCGCCTTTGCGTCCGCTTTTTAGTTTTTTTGTTTTTTAGTTTAAAATTTTGTTGCTGTTGTTGTTCGACATGGCAGAGGTTAAAGTTCAGCGCTGCAAAACACTTGAAAATCGTGTTGTTGTTGTTGTTGTTGTTTGTTGTTTGTTGTCGAGTGCTGCAACATGGAAGTGGCACGACCTTTTGTAGCATTCGCCCGCTGATGCATTTCGAGTGCCATGAATTGCGTTTTGATTGAAAAGAAAGTGACATTTCCGCTGATTTCTTTGCTGCTGTCGCTGCTCTTGATTTTCCTTTTATGCATCAGCTGAACGAGGTGTACGAAAAGGGGGGCGGGGGGCGGGGCAGGGTGTGTGTCATGTTTCTGTTGCTGCAACATTTGGCATTCGATGGTCAATGTTTGTTTAGTTCTCGCATCGATTGAAGTGTCAATTTGACGCAAACTCTTTTGACAGCTAATTTTTTGGGGCGCTCTGCGCAACGTGGCGTATGTGTGATAAATGTTCAGGCGGCAGGAAAGCGAAAAGCTGTTGATTTTGTTTAGCTTTTTTTTTTTTTTACATGTTGTTTTAGCAATTTGCAGTTGGCAATTTTTTAACACGTGTTTTACTATCGATTCAAAGTTGATCGATAGGTGACTTATTTGCTGATTGATTGAATCTTTTATTGACAATTTGCCAGGATTAAAGAGTTCAAAAAATGTCTACATATATATTAGCTGCCAAAACTATTGTCAATTTTAATTTTTATTTTATTAAAAATTCCTATTTTTACCTTTCCTATTTCTGCTTTATATACAAAGGTTAAAAGGTTTGTAGAAAAAAAAATCAATCGATAAGTTTCATGTTTAATTTCATATCCTTAAATCAGATTCTTTAATAAAGTAAACTATTCTATTTGTTGAACATTCATTTAAAATCAAACAATTGAAACAATTGCTTTTTAATACAACATTGTATTAAGTATAAGAATGAATGGCTTTTGTAATATATTTGATTTCATCCTATTATTTCTGTCATATATTTAATCCATGATACTCAAGCTAATATATAAATATATTGCAATTAAATATAAAACATTGGAAACAATTAATTGCTGATATTTAACAAAGTTTTTCAACCATATTTAAAACAACAAAAAACCCTTTTAATGCTTGTTAATACGTTTTTAAACAATTGATAGTTTTGCAACTCTATTAAATAATTATTACCAACTCAAAAGTATAAAAACTTTTAAGCCCTCATATTAGTTATACTAAATTAAATAAAGTGAATATTTAACTTTTACTTTATGTGAACTTTAGACTAAATCAAGTCTAAGTCAAAATTGATTAGTTAGAAATTTTATTAAATTCAACATTAATTTGAATTTAGTTAAAAGTGTTTAATTCCAATCGAAGTTTTTATAGGGACTTTAAATAAAGTCAACAGCATATTGGAAAATATATATAAACATATAAAATATTTATCTGAAAAAAGGCTTAGTTAAATTGACAAAATAGTTGCCAGAATTTATCTAGATAAATTTTTCTAGAAAAAAACATTTTGTATTTTATAAAATATACACTTTGACATATTAATAAAGTGATTGAAAGTATTTGGTTTACTTTTTAATAACTTTATCAATTATTATAAAGTTATCGATAGCACAATTTTTCCTTATTTACTTGAAGTTAATTTAACTTAACTATTTTCTTTGCCAGTTGAAAGTTCGTTTTTTGCTTTTTAAAGTTTCTTTTAGCTTGACTTTAAAATGTTAACGGTTTTTGCATTAAGCCAATTGAGGGCTATTAATGCCACAAGTTTTCACTAGTCCTAAACGCATTTTATCCTTGTAAATTTTGCCAGCTTTTGTTACATTTTCTTTACTGTTATTTTCTTTTATTTTTCATTTATGCTTTTACCCAACGCTTGATTTATGCCAGCAGCACAAATTTACTTTTAATGAGCGACAGCAAAAGCAGCATTAGCATTAGCAGCAGCAGCAGCAACAGCAGCAGAAAAGCAGCAGCAGCAGCAGCAGCAGCTAATGTTGAACGCGTGTAGCTGACAGCGACGTCAGTTTGTTGTTGTTTCTGTGGAAAAGTATCTTAGTATCTGAGTATCTCACAGATGCACAGGCAAAATGCGGCGCTTGTAAAATTCAAATTGTGCGATAAAGTAAAAGAGAAGAAAAAACAACAACAAAAAATATCTAAAGCTGAAAGCCAAAAGCTGTTGATTCAATGCAAATTTTATATGCCATGCCACGCCCCCCAGCCTTAAGCACGCCCTTTTTGTGAAGTGACTTTCGGTGTTGCTCGACGCAATTAATAAATAATTTTCATTTCATTTTCATTTGAAATTTGATTTAATTACGTGAAAGTCGTCTAACCTCCAAAGGTTTCCCAACCTTCCAGCATTTTTTTTTTTTTTATAGTGTAAAAGAACAGAAAATTAGTTGTCATTATGTGTGTGTGTAAGTGCGAGTGTGTGTGTGAGTGTGTTTTTGTTGTTTCCTTTCCTTTCGAGGGCTTTTTTATTTGTTATTTAATTTGATGCGTCAAGTGAAAATGAAATTTGGTTTGCTTGCTGCGGATGCTTTATTTAATTGTTGCTTGCAGGTTCTTGTCAGTGCTTAAGTTGTTGTTGTTATTGTTGTTATTGTTGTTGTTGTTATTGTTATTTAAAGAGCGTGAAATTTCAAGTAGATTGCCGCCTCACGAATCTTGCCGCGGGCTTTTAACTTGTTGTTCAGCTCAAAAGCTACCGAAAATCTGAAGATTTGCCTTCTTTTTTTTTTGGTTGTTGTTGTCGTTGTTGTTAAGTACACATTTCACTTGAATTGTTGCTGTTTGGCTGTTATGTTGTTAACTGTAGTTTCTCATGCAAATCCACGCAATTCATTTGTTTGTTTGTTTTCAATGTTGTTGCTGCTGTTGCTGCTGTTGCTGTTGCTGCTGTTGCTGTTGCTGTTGCTGTTTGCTCATCGCTTTTTCCGGTTTGCTGCCCATTGATAGCTATCAGCATCGCAGCGCACTTGAAAAATATTTTTCTCTTACATTTTTTTTTGGTTTCTTTCTATTTTTGTTGAACTTCACTCAAATCTCAAAAATTGCTTTTGGCCGCGGGGCGTAATTAAAAAGGTTCAATAAATTGCCAACTGTTGGCCAGTTCCCAGTCGGAGGCATCCGTTAGATACACAAAAGTTCAGAGTTGAACGTTCAGTTTGCAATCGTGGCGGCAGTCGGCCAATATTCAATTGCTCAACTAATAGATACTCTGTAAAAATCATATCGAGTTGAAGAAAACTCGTCGAATGTATGGCTAAAAAGCTGGCAGCGTTGCTGTTAACGTGGCTTATATATTAGTATATATATATATTGCCTTTATCTTTTAGGCTGTTCATCAATTTTTTTTACAATAAATTTACTTGACCTTTGACTTAAATTTGTTTAAAATTTTTGTTGCTTTGCGTTTAGAAATGTTTTAAAATAAAATCCTTTTTAATCTTAATTATTCGCACTTTTAATTGCGATTTGAAAATGATCTAAACTCAGCTTTTAAATTTTAGAGAAATATAAAATCTATTTAATATATATTCTTATATTCTCTTTGGTTTATTCCATAAATATTTAATTTATTATTTAAGTTAAGCAAGAATGTTTTCTATATTAAATTAGCTTGATTCTATTTTTGAAAATGTGAAAGGATGTGAAAATCTAATAATATAAATGAGTATATTAAATATGGTTTATTCTATGTATATATATATAAAAAAACCTTTTAGCTTGTCTTGACAGGAAGTTAAATTAAACTAAATATATATTTAAATATATATTGAAGTTGATTTACAAAATGGAAGTTAAGAGAAATTTTAGTTAAATAAGCTTGCAGCTTTTCTATTTTTTTCTGTTGCGACCTTTTGGACCAGACTAGGTCGCCACTCAGCCAATATGCTCCAATTTGTGCGCATTTGGTAATAGTGTATAAAAGTGGCAAGAGCGAAAAAACGATCACGACATAAAAGACATGCGGCATGGGGCAAGTTGCAACAAGCAGCTTTTGTTGCTGGCAGAAGAGACGCTCAGCGCATGCGTAACTGATATCCATCTTGGGCGGCGTTACATTTACTTTATATACACTATTATATATATATATATATATAAGAGTTTTTCTTTGCCTGCGCATAACTTGTCAAACAACAAACAAAGCCGGATGGGCAAGCCTCGGTCCTGGCCATGTTGCAGCAAACAGCAACAGCAACAGCATCATCAGTTTTCTATGATATAAGTGTAACGCGTCTCATAAAAAAAAAAAAATAAAAAAATATAAAAAAACAACAACTCGCCCAATGTTTGCCTCGTCGGAGATTGCATCAAAGCGCTAAACGCGGCCAGCAACGAAGTGAAGTCAAGTTAAGCTGGGAACGCAGTTGCGCATCCACAGCAATTACATTATTTTGCAGCAAAATTGAATAATCCAATTGCAGCAGCAGCAGCAGCAGCAGCAACATTCCATGTTGTGCCACGTCCGGACAACTCGACTCGTGTTCATAATTGTTGCAGGCCAAAAACGGAGTAGAGGAAAAAGAAAAAAAAAACTTGCTGGCTGGCGTTTAATGTGTCAAATGCAAGAGCAACATGTTGCAGCAAGTAGTTGCTGCTGCTGCTGCCACGTTAATTTGTTCTAATTTGTTTCTAATGCTACCATTTTTGTGACTTGTCATAAGCTCATAATTGTTGTTGTTGCTGTTGTTGCTGCTGCTGTTGGAGTTGTTTGAGTTGCCTTCGTGTTTAATGCGCAGTGCCGTAATATTTTTCTTTATGCTTAGTACTTACTTATTACTTATTATTGTGTTTGGCCGCTGGCCGAGTTTATTGTTCTAGTTTAGGCCCGGCTCAAACCGCTCGCAGCATTGCCTCAATTAACAGTTGCTTTCGGGGTGCCTTTTTTTTCGGGTTTGTTGAACTTTTAATGAGTTTATATATATATATATAAATATAGTATATATATATATATATATATGATTTTTAACGAGCATTGCATCTGTTGTTGTTTATTTGTTTCTTTCTTTCTTTGAGGGGTGGGGGGGACAGACAATTCAGGGCCCAGGGTCTAATGAGCAGCTTAATTATTTAGCTCATAAATCCGATTGCAATCAATGTTTGTTGCTTTTTCTTCTTCTTCTTATTCTCTTCTCGGATTAAGACATTCATTTGTTTGGATTTATTGCTGCATATATTTTATCATTCTACTTGATTATCAGACAAATTTTTCCTAACAGCATTAAGCTGCAAAAATGATCGATATCACCATTATGAAAATCTTTCAAAGTCTGTAAATTTAATCGATGGTCGCTTTGGATTTTCAATCGAAGCTATTTGTTAAGTTTTTTAATGCAGGCATTTTAAGTATTCATAATTTTTATCCCACACATAAATATCGTTTAACTAAAGCATTTTTAAGCTTCCTTTAATGCTGGTTGAGATTAATCAATATTATTAATTTGACTGCTATTTTATTAAACTAGATAATTTCTTTTTCCTTACATAAATATTCAAACTAATCGTTTAATCTTTTTTAATCTTTACTTAAAAAATTATTCTTATTATCGATCATTATAATCAATAACAAATGTATTTTTTTTTTATATTGTCCATTATTTTTATTTATTATAATTATTTTTTGTTCTAATAATTTTAAATGTCATTCTTTATGATAAAAGTAATCAACTTTTAAAAATCTGTAATGTCTTTGAACCTTGTAAGCAGCTAGCTCTGAATTCAATATGATATATCACACAATCAAAGAAATATTTATTGTTTGAATTATTAAATATTTTAAAGCCTTTATAAAACATTTCTTAAGGTCTTTTTTTTTAAATAAACTGCACTTATTTAGGAAATCTGTTTTCAGTTAAATTTTAAGCTATTTTTCAGTTACTAAAAATCATTTTAAGCTATCAATTAATATCTTGCTATCAATCGATAGTTGGTGAATTTAGTTATTTCTATTACTAACTTTATTTATTATTAACTTCACTCTCAGTTAGCGTTTTCAGTCATTTGCTACAGCAATATTAACTATTTGTTAATGATTAAAATTCTTTGTCGAAGTTTAATCGATTTCCTCACAAAGTTTTTCTGCACTAATCAACAAAGATTTCTTTGTCATACTGACTGACTTATTTAAAGTTCTTGACAAAGTTTTCTTACACTGATCTTCTAATAAATTTCTTTACCAAGGTCCATTAAGTTGTCCTAAATTGATATATTTAAATTTCTTTTTTACACTTATATGCTTAGATTTTCATTTCAAAGTATAATTAAGTTTCCCACAAAGTTTTCTTAAACTGATCCCCACTAAAATTTCTTTAAGCTGATTTATTCACAAACTAAAATAATCTATTCAGATTTCCTTAAGAAAATCGAACTTTGTTATTCACAAAGTTTTCCTTAACTGATCTAAAACAATTTCCACAAATAGATCGATTGTTAACTGATGTTGTTTGGAAACAAACTCACTTTTTTTTTCTTTATTTGTCTTAGCCCGTTTTGCGATCAACCGTCGCGTTATTTGCTCCAAACAAATTCAGTTAAGTGCGGGAAAACGTGGCTTTTGGCCACTTTGCCGTTGATGGTCGTTTACCCCAAACAAAAGGCGGCTCTAAACGCCAAACGCCAACCGCAAAACGGTCAAAATGTTTACATTTTGTTTTCAACGCTAATACGCACATCAAACTTAACGTTTTTTTTTGTTGTTTTTTGTTGTTTTTTTTTTTATAAGTTTGTTTGTTGTTTGTCCGTTATTTGTAAAGAATTTCTACTCACGTACGAGTTGCGGTCAGTTAGTGGAAACGAGGGGCTGGGTGGGCGTGTCTTACCTGCAAAGATGGAAAGAAAGCGAAATTAGTTGCCAGAAATTGTAATACTAATAATAGCAACAAATGGGTAAAAAAAAAATGCCAATTCGTATTTAAATAAGCCATCAACTTTCTACATGCTTGCAGGGGCACATTACTTTTGATCTGTGGCAAGAAACCGCCGCAGATTTCAATTAAGCTGCAACAACAACAACAACAACAACAACAACAATGTTGCCTGCCTTTAATTTGTTGCGCCTAATTATTGCATTTGCTGTTGTTTCGTTGTCTTCTGTCTTCTGGCTTTTGTCTTTTGGCATCTCTTAAGCTATGCATAGCATTATAATATGTAGTTCTCTGTCTTGGTTCCGAGGCCTTGAGGCCAACACTTTCTTTATTGGACTTTCTTTAGATTTATCTTTTACAGTTTTTTTTTGTTTTGTTTCTTTTTTTTTTCGCCGCCAGCGGCTTTTTTTTTTTTGCTTCTTGTTGCCTTTTGTTTAGCGCGACGCGCTTCACTGTACTTTTCGCATGGCTTTTCCAACAGCAGGTAGCACAAGCACAAGAAGAAGAAGAAGAGGAAGAAGAAGAAGCAACAGTTGCTGCAAAATGCCAACATTATGCAGTGCGTTAATTATGGGAGAGCCTGCGGTGCTAATGTCTATATCATTGGGCTGCTCACCCTAGCCTATTAAATGAGTAGCTGGCAAAAACAAGAAAACAACACAAACAACAACAAAAGCAACAGCAAAAAAAAATAGAAAACACCAAAGTCGGCTTTATGAAACGCCGACCTTTAAAGTTGTGCTTTTTGCCTAGATTTCTAGTGACTGCACTGAAAGAAAAGCAAAAAAAAAAGAGAACAGGAAATACACTCTACTTGAATGTAAAGTAGTTGAAGTGTAAGTTTTTTTTTGAGTTAAAGCAAAAATGAAATGTCAGAAATGATTGAACAAATTTCGAATTGAAGGAAAGGCTATTTAAAATAAAAATTGATTTTAATAACAACATAAGTTGAAATTGGTTTAGATTTTGGTTAAATTTAAAATATGACTTTAAAGTTTGCATATTAAACATATAAATATAAATGAAAAAAAATAATAAAAAATATAAAAAAAATAATTATAAAAATATGTATAAAAAATTTAAAAAATATAAAAAAAATAATTAAAAAAAAGTTTTAATATCGATTTGAATGAAGTGAAGTGAAGAATATTTTTGTTGGCTTAAACAATATTCTAATAATTTTTTTTAAAGTGCTTAGCAAATGAGTTATTTAAATAATTTAAATTGTTGAAAAGTTTAAACTGAGTTCGAATCTTTAGCTCAATGTTTTAGCTAGTGAATATTGTAGTGAATATTAATAATAAAATATGTGAAAAAAAAACATTAGTTCAAAATTTGATTTAAGAAATGGTTTCAAATGGTTTTTTACTTTATAGCTTTAAGTTTTGTATCTGAGTCATATAGAAAATAATATAAAAAAAGTATTTAAATGCAAATGAAGAATGCTCAACTTTAAAAAATAGGCATGCCCTAAATCTTTAATCTTTTTCTCACAGTGCATCGAAAGCAAGTCAGGGCACAAATCTTAAAATGTAGTCAACGATTTCGTCACAGTCCTTTGTCTCAGTCGTGACCGTTGACTGTGTCGAATCTTTGGGTGGGGGAAGGGGGAAAATGGGAAAGGGGGTGGGGGAGGGGAAAACTGGGAACTGCAATTTGCGACAAATTCTCGGTGCGATAGAAAATTTCACTTGGCCAAGCCAAAACTAACGCTGACTGACTGGCGACCATTTGTGGGCATTTTGTCTATAGTTTGCTAACCTCAATTTGCATTTGAGTTTGAGCTGCAAACAACGACAAATATGGCCAAAACAAATTTGGTTTTGGTATTCTCAACAGCTTGTTCTTTGTGATTGCCGTTTGGCCGTTTTGATTGCTATATAAGTAAGAGATAGAAAATCGCGTCGTTTGGCTTAACAGTAAATCAATTGGCAGCAGAACAGAATCTACACACACACATCAAAGATCACATCAGCATTTACAGCTATCAATCATAATTAAGTGAATGATAATCAAAATGGTCAGCCCGGACAACTTGGAGAGCTTCGCCCAGCCTTTGTGTCTATTATTAGTGGTAATGATAAAGAGCCGCAGCTCGAGCGGATCGCGCTCAAGTCTCTGGCACCGTTATGCAGGTTAACATAACTCTCAACCAATCGCAGCAGCACCTAAACAACAACAAGAAGAAGAACCAACAGCAGCAGCAACTGTTGCTGCAGCTTCTCACTCGCATTGTCTCGACCTCATCTTGTATGCAAAAGCAGGCGCATTCCCGCAAGTCTGACTTTGAGATACAAGATACACTTCAAAATATAAATATGCACGGGCTTAAAATTACAAGTAATCCCAGTTCTGAATTATACATAAATCTGTATTAATTTTAAAAGCAGAAATTATGAAATTCAAGATTTATAAATTTAAAGCATTTATTTTTAAAGCATAAATAAATCTCTTTTAATTTTAAAAGCAGAAATTGTGATTTTAAAGGTTTATAAATTTAAAGCTTTAATTTTAAAATCATAAATAAATTTTCTTTTAATTTTAAAAGCAGAAATTATGAAATTAAAGATTTATAAATTTAAAGCCTTCATTCTTTAATTAAAAATAAATCCTTTTTTAATTTTAAAAGTCTAAATAATAAAATAAAAGATTTATAAATTTAAAGCTTAAAATCACGCTGTTAATTTATATTAAAACAGATTTTTTAAGCCATATTATTTATACGTTTTTTTATCAGTAAATTAACCAAAAAAGAAACCAAACTTTAAATAAAATTAAATGCATTTTCTTTTTTGAATTTTCTGATCTTCGCTTTTGCTTAAACAAAATATGTTTGTAGCCACAAAACGTAAAATAACCTGACCTTAAATTCTGGTTAAATTCATTCATTAAAATATATTCTTCTTTATAATCATAGACAAATAACATTCCACGTTATAAATGCATTTTTTTTCCATTAATCATAATTAGAATAACTTTTTGGCCTTATTCATATATAAAACCAAGTTCTCAATTCAAAGTCTTGAATGAAGCTTTTGTTCGAATGAATGAATTGAGTGAATAAATTAATGAATTGAATGAACCAAACAGCTTAAATTTCTTTTGGCCAAGTTTTGTAAAAATTTGCATGTCTTTCAAATGCATAAAAGGTTTTTAGACAATGTGAAATGATGTTAAATTGTATCTAAATAAAGTTTTTTTTATTATAGATTAATTAAAGGTATTTTTATTTTATTTTATATTTATTTTTATTTTATATATATTTTTATTTTATATTTATTTTTATTATATTTATTTT
The DNA here is from genome assembly GCA_004143845.1 of Drosophila lacertosa. NCBI lineage: Eukaryota > Metazoa > Arthropoda > Insecta > Diptera > Drosophilidae > Drosophila > Drosophila lacertosa. Next base: position 43,464 of record SCDZ01000263.1, on the reverse strand, counting down.
TATTTTATATTTATTTTTATTTTATATTTATTTTTATTTTATATTTATTTTTATTTTATATTTATTTTTATTTTATATTTATATATTTTTTTATTTATATTTTTATTATTATTTTTATTTTTTATTTTTATAAAAGCAACTGCTATTATTTTTTCTTCAGTGCATGGATACAAGTGCAAATTGTTGTTGTTGTTGTTGTTGTAAATATCATTGGCATTCAGTCGAGTTGGCAACTGGCAACTGGCTGGCAAATTTAGCACGCTAAGCAAAGATTCCGAGGCGAGTGCAGCTTTCATTTTAGACCAGGTGACAGCGAGCTATGAGTAGATGTTGTTGTTGTTGTTGTTGCTGGTTGTTGTTGCTGCCACAAGCTCAGACGCTGCCACATTAATTTATTAGTCGCACTTGCAATTGCTGTTGGTTGTTGTTGGTTGTTGTTGTTGTTGCTGTTGTGTAAAAGATACGCACACATTTTGCCAGGCAGGCAACGGGCAACGGGCAACTTTTGCCTGTAGCCATGGCCCCTAGTTGTCGCCTATCAAATTACGTTTGCTGGCATGCCAAAACCAACAACATTTGAAATCTCTAGCATTTTATTTTTTTTTTTTTTTGTATTTGTTGCATAGAAACTAAAGCCTGCAGCTTGTTAGCAGAGTGAGACGGAGTTAGAGCCAGCGAGTGGGCCAACAAATGAGTAATGAGAATTGTGGTTTATGCGATGTTCTGTTATCAGGAAATTTGCAGCTTACGCAAAATGCAAAAGTGACATTAATCGGGCTAAGCTAAGCTGGCTTAAACCTGTGTAGTCTGTGGCAGCCTGTTATTAATTACTTCGAGTGCACTAAATTCTATGTTAAAACTGTCTATGAGTTGTTCAGGTTTTAAGTTTTCTTTGATTGTATGGAATTTAAATTTAAATCACAGTTAAGTTAAACCTTTAGAAAACTATCTTCATTTATTTGTATTTCATATTTATTCATCTCTTTAAATATTTATTTTTATTATTTATTATTTATACTCCATATTTATCGCTATCCTAAAATCTTTCTTTAAATCATTTTATTGCACAATTCCTAAAGTTATCAATTTTGTTAGACATATTTGTTTTCTTATAATTTTTACTATATGACAACTAATATTAGGAAATTGCTTTTGAGAGTTTTTAAATCAATATTATTCTTGCTTTTAAAGTTCTAAATCACTTTCATTTTGCTGTTTTAATAAATCATTATAAACTAAAACAGCTTTTTTAATTATTATCTTAGTTATTTTTTCTCTTGTAATTTATCATATATTCATTCAATAAAAAGAACTTAAGGCTTTTTTTATTTAAATCTCATTAAGAGCTTAATTATTCTCATTTTATGTTATTTTTAAGCCCAAGATTTTTTCTTTTGGTTTCAGGCAACACTTTAATCTCTATATAATTATAGTTCTATAAGAAATTGAGTGCTTTCATTTATGAACATAGGATTTATGTGTTCACGCTAGAGGAATATATTTCTATAGAAATTCGTATAAACTTATACAACATATGTCTTCCAAAAGTATTATATATTAATATGAAAATATATAACAAACAATTTCTTTTCTAGCGCAGTTTAAAGTCAACTAAGTCTCAGCTACTTTGTAATGTAAATTAATTGTTAATTATATGAATATATTTTTATAAAGCGCTAAACAAACTTTTTATCAACTCAGCACTAATTCAAAGTAATTTTTATTTCTAGTATTTTCATATAATATTTTCAAGTTCCATTCAAAGAATAGACTTGAAGATTATGTTGCATTGATCTGATGATTAATTATATTCACACAACATATTTCCATACCAAGCAAAAGGAATAAAAACTTCACATGATATAAATAGCAAAAGTTTTGCCTTCGCATAAATTTCGCCTGCCCGGCATTTATCATGTTAAGCGAACACGTGTAAACCCATTTGGCTCATCTCTCATTTTATCTATTTGTAACTCGGCTGCGATTTGGCTGCGCCTGCCCATCATCATCCAGAAAATGCGAGTGCAATATCTCTACAATGTTGTCTATGTGTCCGGTGTGTAAAATTCGCTCATTAATTTTCGCGCAACTCCAAACTGACATTGATTGAAGATGCGGTCGTGTTATGGTTCCATGGGAACTACATAAACTAAAGCCTGATGCGGCTCCTGCTGCTGCCAGTTGCTGCAACTTGCTGCAACTTTGGATGATTAATAAAGCTGGCAGGCAATTGTCTTGTTGCCTTGACTCTCAGCTTTCCATTTTTCCATATGTGATCTGTCTGAACCCAATTAGAGCTGCTGCTGCTGCTGCAAATGACACATATTGGCCAAGAGAGACGTGTAGATTTTCATTTCTATGGCCACGCCCCATCCACACGCTTTTGGCCCACAAAAAACTTTTGCTTTTTTTTTCTCTCTTATTTTTTTTTACGATGCGAATGATAAACTTCGATGACTTTATGATATTCGGTTCGTTTGGTTCGTTTCTGTTCCTCTTCGCGGTTAGAAAGCGCATTTTTCACTGCGGCATGGCCATAATAATTGCCCGCTTCTTGTTGTTGTTTTACCCTTTTTTTTTTTTTTGTTTTGGACCATTTTGTTGTTGTTGTGGCAACTCCTGTTGCTGGCTTTTGTGGCTTTGTCCATTTTTGTTTTGGGCTGCGTTTCGTGCGCAATTTGTTATTTTAATGATTTCGATGGAATCTGCCTTTATCCTGCCCGCCCCCCCCCCCACGCCCCGCCCCGCCCCCATCCTTGCTGCACATAATTGCGCGGGTGTTTTTGTTGCTGCTGCAGTTGCTGCCGACTTCTGTTTTGGGTTTGGCGAGAAAGTCGCATTGCATTCAAATGCAGCCAAGTCAAATGTTAAAGTGTTTACACGCCTCTCTGACAATACCCACACACACATACAAACACACACATATATATCTATTTACACACACAAATCTGACAAATGGCCAGACAATAGCAGTTACAAGAAAAAATAACAACAACAAAAATAAAATGCTAGTAAAAGTGATTTACTCCACGTTGACTGACTAATAGATGCCCTTTGTTCAGCCTAAAGTTAGTTAAATAATTCTACTTTATTTTATCACAAATACAAATTTTAAAGCAACGCTTTAAAAAGTAGAAGAAAAACAAACTATAAAAAGAATAAATTATTTTTTTTGCTTAAAGTATTTAAACTTTTATAAGCTCTTGACTTAAAAGCAAAAGCTTAGCTTGTTAAATATGTATACATATTTTATATATATATATATATTTTTTTCCCATCTTATACCATCTAAAATACTGCTACCCTTTAAATAAATTTCTCACAACTTCATTACACATCATTATACCCTTTTTTTTCTCTCTCTCTGCCCACACATTGAATGTTTAATGGGTATAACAACAAAGAGCAATGGCTTACAAATTGCTGGCGACGTTCAGCACAGTAGTTGACAACAACCAGCAGCAACGACAACAAGCAACATAAACAGACAACAACAGCAACAGCAACAACAGCAACAACAATGTATGTCTGGTGCCGGCAAACATTATTTTTGTGGCCACATTCAAAAGCCTCTCGTCTTGAACTTGGCCATTGTAATCATCGATAGTACAGCATTCCCCCCCTTCCTCCTCTTCTTCTTGCTCAATGCTATATCAATATTTAGTCATGCCATTAACTGCTTGTAATATCCGTGAAATACAACAGAGAGTTTGGTTTGAGCCTGTTTGCATTTATGCCAAGTGGACCCAACAAAAAGGGCTTAAAGCATTTGGCAGCTTTGTCTGGTTGTCTCTTGGTCTCCTCTGTTGCGGGTTTTCTCGCATGGAAATTGACACTTTTGCTGACACTCGGTTGAAATTGTGTCAAGTTGTCAGCGGCAACAGCAACAGCAACAGCAACAGCAATCAGTTGTCAGTGTGTCAGTTTGTTGGCCTAAAAACTGACCACACTTGCTGGCAAAGTGAGTTGATGAAGACAGCTGTGCAATCGATATGTGGCACAGCAATTGAAAATGAAAACGAATTAAGCACACGACACGCTAATCCAGTGAAAATGTGCATTAAGCTATCGCTGATGTTGCGAGTTGTTATCGATAAAAATATGCATATCAATCAATACGGATTAATAACCGTTGACAGCTGTTGATGACTTAATTGTAGTCAGTTTTTAATAAAAGCTGTAGAAATGTGTGCTTTTTAAAGCTGCTTTGGTAGTTATCGATTATTAAAAACTTATCGATCACACTATAAGCTATGTCTAGTTTTATAAAAGAACCACATTACACTTGAGCTGTATTTCTATGAGAAAGAAGACAAGGAGTTTTATCGAAATTGACAATAATTGAGCTTGCTATGTTATCGATAAGTTGAGATATTATATATGCTGTAATTATGGAGTGTTGTTGATTATACAATAATTGTTATCGTTACAACACACTCACACGAAGGCTTACATAGAAATATTTTTATAAATATGGCTGCAATTGAGCCAAACAGTAATCGATAACAATCTGACAATAAAGTTTTCTGATCAAATTAAATAATAACACGCTTGTTATTAAGCGCCAGCAACGATTATAGTGGGTTAAATATAAAGAATACAATATTTGAGCAGCAGGTAAATAAATAAATTTATCGATAACATTGATTAAGTAGATATGTTGTTAATAATGATAACTGAAGAACTTTTAGATTGTTGTAAGCATGTAATATTGATATATTATGGCGAATAAAACTGCCTATACGATAAATTGATTTCATTTTAGCTTGTTTAATATCGATGAATTTATCGATAACATATAAATTATATGTATATATAAATGAATAATATTTAGAGCTAGAAGCTGTCCCAATAAGTCATAAATAAAGACTGTCTATCAATACGATCGATACGATAGCACAACTGCTATCGATTACAGTGGCAACAATTGTGTTGTCTTCATGAATGCTACACAAAGCAATATTAAACGATGCCATTAAGTTCACATAAATAAAGCTACTGTGATTTAAGCCATAATAAAAGAAAAAAAATCGACTTGATTGCCGCTGTCAACGAATGTTGTTAACCCGCGTTGTGCTTGAAAATGTAACCTTCTGTGAAGGCAGCTCTTGGCCAGCCCACATTTAAGCTGGCCTGGCCTAGCCGAGCCGGGCCTGGCCGGGCTGGGACTGACTTATGCATTTTAATGTACGGTCATAAAGCAAAAGAAGCATCTATGCATTTATGTAGGTTGTAAGTTGTAAGTTACCTTTGCGTATCTTGCAACTAAAAAATAAACAAATTATGCGCCCCGCCCAGGCAGAAAAGTTTTATGCATTCGAAATGTGAAAAGGACAGGAATTTACAATTTTTCTGCAAGGAAGCTTAACGCAAAACGCAAAACGAACGACAAATTAGCAATTTAAATTTCCGGCAGCCAACTTCAACAATCATAAAATATATACTATATATACATAAATGTATATATATATATATATATATATTTATATAAATGCGATCCGTTGCAAACAACTTTGTTGCCACATGTTGCAGAATTGTGTCAAATGTGCTTTTAGCCCGGCCCGGTCGGGGCTGGCCACGCCCACTTTGGCTGGCACTTTCTTTTGCATTAGACATAAATTTAATGACGCTAACGCCTTTATTAGAGTTTGCTCCCAATGCAACATGCAGTAAAAGTTGCAGCGCCACAAAAAAAAACAAAAAAAAAACAAAAAACAAATAAAAATCGGCCTAAAATTATAAACGCTTTACATTCTGGCTTTTTTTTTCTTATTTGTTTTTTTTTTTTTTTGTATTTCTTTCGCATTCGCAATTCGAAGCATTATTTTTGTTCGTTGATTGCATTCACCTGATGAGTGTTTGCCCATGTGTGTGTGTGTGTGTGTTTGTGTGTGTGTGTAGGTTAAATGTTGCATGTCTTTGTCCAGCTCTGTCATTCTTCCCTCTCTCTCTTTGTTTTTCCCTCCTCCATTTGTTGGAAAGTTTGATAGATGCATATCTTTTCAATGGCCACGTTAATTGCAGCCGAGCATAGAAATCGCTGTATTAAATTTGCCCCCGGGTTCAAACTGGCCAAAAAAGCCCATAACTGTGTGTAGATCAACATTTATGAATTTGTGTTCAGTTTCATTTTTGTCTTTAATACCCTTCAAATGGGCATATTTGTATTCTCATAAGACTCATTAAAAACTCAGATTATTTCAACAAAAGTCAAGTTCTTTATAGAAAGAAAGTTTGTCAGATTCCCTTTACTATATTTTTACTACTTTTTATATTATAAAATGTGCAATATTTTACAATTTGGAAACTATTTTTAAAATATTATTAGAAAATTTAATTATTCTTTTTACTTTAACCAAAAAACTTATCCCTTTCTTATGTTTATTATTTAATAAATTTATTGTATAAGAATTTTCTTGGTAAGCCCTAAAAAAAACTCTACTTCAAATTATAAATAAACTCACTTTATAATTTTTTTTTATTCTAAAAGATTTCAGCTAGATTTAGATATCCAATTTTTCCAAGTGTATTTAAATTGTGGTCACTGCCCAAGTTGACTTCTTCTTCTTGCTTGTTTATATTATTTGTTGATTATTATTATTTCTATTTTTGTATTATTTTTTTATCGTTTGTTGCTTTAGAAAGTACATTAAATTTATAGACCATAAAAGCCAGAATAGCGGCAACTCAAACAATTCTGCTCGCTTTATAAATAATTTATCAATTTTATATTGTTCTTGTGTTTTTTTTTACTGGATTTTATTTCATTTTTTTTGTTTTTTTTTTTTTTTGCCAGAGCGCAGCAATTGAATTAGCCATAGACAATGGCAACAACAACAACAACGACGATTGCGATTGGCTACAACAACAGCAACAAGGCGAGTTGTGATTTAAATGCAATTGGTTTTTGTTGCTGTTGTGTGTGTGTTTGTGTGTGTTTGTTTGTGTGTGTGTGCTGTATGCACAATTACACGACCTAGAAAGCCAAAGCAGCAGAAAGTAACCAGAAGAAAGCCAAAAGCCAAAGTCAAAAGACAAACCCAAAAGCCAAAAGGATGAGAGTTTGCCTAACCAATCGATCCGAGGATCGTGGAGGAGCAGGAGGAGGAGGAGACAACTCTGAAGAGGAGCTAATGCAAATAGCTTGCCAGCTAGACATTTACAATTAGTTTGCCAAATGCTGTGAGATCTTAATTTGGTCGTGGACTCGTGAGGGCGACCAAAAGGGAAGAAAAGAGGGCGAAGGGGGAGGGGGGAAATACATCCCCGTTTAGTTTTTTTGATGTAGTTTGTTTTTGGCGCTCAGCCGCAACTCTCACTTAATGGAAAGTGGCCAACAGCCAAACGGCGCCCAAGGCTCTCATTAGGGCATCAACGTCGAAAGATCTGTGAGCACGATTGCCCCAGCTGAGTTTGCTTGGCCCACGCATCGATGTTGGCCGACTTAGTAGCCAAGTCATGGCCGCAAATGAAGCGCAGAAAAATCACAACAAAAAAAACTATACAAAAAATCTTAAGGGTTTGGTCTATAATTGGAGTTTCACTTTTTTTATTTTTATTTATTTTTTTTTTTTAACATTTCGCATAAATTGCGTTTGCTTTTGCGCTATTTTTACTCAAATGAGCATAGTTTTTTTTTTTTGGTTTTTTTTTAGTTTTATAAATTACAGTGATTAGCGTTTTATGATTCTGGGCATTTGTGCGGTAAAAGTTGTGTGTGATAAATGTTTTAATAAATCAAAGAGAAACACAAACACAAATAAGAAATGCAAAACCCTTTCCCAAATAAAGAGTTGGCTTAGAAAGCCAACCTAGACTAGACCTAGTTCAAGACCAGAGACAATCACAGAGATAGATAGAGAAAGAGAGAGAGAGAGAGAGAGAGAGAGAGAGAGAGAGAGCGGCACTTTTCTCTCAGCTTTCTTCTTCTGGCGGCGCATTGTTCGATTTTTCCTAATCATATGAATAATGTTGGCTTTTTTCCCTGCCAGCTTTCTGCTTGAATGCTTTCATTTGCATTTGCATTTGCTTGCAGCTTCCGCTAACAGATTCAGATTCAAGTGCCTCTCCCCCTTCCCCTCCCCCCTTCCCCTTCCCCCTCTTCATTCTCAGTCGGTTGTAATTGCTTTTTAGCTGATTAGCATAAGTTTTGGGCTCTCGATCTAACGGTGTCTTCAATCAGGCCCGTTTGTGTCTAGTCTGTGTTAACAAGCGGCCTGATAAGAGCTTTTGGCTTTTCATGTCATGACAACTATTTCATGGTCAGTCGCTTTTATGGCCAATTCCATGCTTCATTTAGCTTAACTAAACTTTCCAACCTTCACCTGCTACCAAAAAGAATTTCTCTTAAATATATTTCACACTTATTTTTCTTCTTAAACCAAATAAAAGTTCCGGTACAAAACTCAAATTATTTTTAGCTTTTTTCTTGTTGTTGTTGTTGTTGTTGTTATTGTTGTTTATGATTTGTTGAAATTACATTAACTGCAATTCACTTTTCTTTTTTTCTTTTGGCTTTGTATGCTATGATTATCTGCTCTATGCCTTGTAAAATTGTTGGTGTCATTGTTTCGAGGCACGCGGCTAAGTTAAACCAACCAGGCTAAGAAGGGGGTCTATTTACAGCTAAATTCACTGAAAAACCAGTGAAACTTCTTTGGGCTAGGCTTTTTTGTTGTTGTTGTTGTTTTAGTTGTTGTTTAGTTTTTAGTTTTCATCGTAATAATGCAAATGCATAAACTATAATTAATTGCCAGCTACATGCAACGGGCCGAGGGCGTGGTCATTGTGGCACTGAGCTTGGGCTCAGCTCGGGCTCTTGACGCATGCCGAAAGGGGGAGTTTCTACCTTTTTTTCTCTCTCAAAATACCCTGTAAACAAAGAATCATTCAACTATGGGGTATGTCAAAGTGTTGTTCAAACATTTTTTATATGTTTAAAAAAACACTTTCTAGCTACGATTGCATTTTTTTAACCCAACTCTTTTGTTTCTCAATTGGATGATAAAGTAGAATCGAAGTGGAATATTTTAAATTGTTCTACTTTTCATATTTTCAGCTTTTTTGTAGCTTAGATTGTTTTTTAAAAACTGCTAAAAATTAAACCTATTAATAGCTTTTTTATTAAACAAAAATATTAGTTATTAATAAAGCAAAGCAGAAATAAAATTCTTTTTATATCTTGTTTTTGATAAATTTTCTGATGTCATTTAAAAAGCTGTTAAAAATTGAATATTTGGATCATTTTTAGTTGAGAAAAATATATCAGTTTAATTCTTTATATATAATTTTAGCCATATATATATATATATATATATTTATATTCTTCTGTATATATTATACTTATTTGACAGATTTGTTCTTTAATAAGATTATTCAACAACTCTTTAAGTAAGCTGACAAACAAAGAATATATACACAATTTATATAGAGTATAATATTTTATGCTTTCTTCAGATCTTTTCTGAATTGGCAGCACATAAACTTTAGCTTGTAATATAAGTAAAAGTTGGAGAAAAAGCTATTTTCATATAAGCCAAAATTTTCACAGAAGTTTCCAAAGCAACACTAAAAAAAATTGCATTCAAATCAAACAAAAAGTAACTTTTGCAGCTTTTTTTTAATAATTTTGTTCAATACACAATATCTATTAGTCGGTTATACCCCGTTGGCATGCTTTTTTCGCTGCCCACTAATTAAATGAATTGGAAGCGTGAAAAAGTCGCATGTTGTTGGCGCATGTTGCATCACTCGCAGTAGCTGAAGTTGCTGCAACTGCAATTGCAACTGCAACTGCAACTGCAACTCATGCCATGACCTAGGCATTGTGCGGCATGAGACGGCATGTGGCATGAGGCATGTGGTATGTAAATGCGGCTAACGGTGCTCCCGCTCATCATTAAAAGCCAAAGCCGGAATTGTCTATCGAAAATTTATGATATTTTTTTCTTGATTTGTGGCCCATTAGCGCCTTTTGATCTGAACTTGGTTCTGGGTTCTGAATTCAGAATTCTGGGGCTGCTTTCATAGAAAGCGTGTAAATTAAATGCCATATTGAAAAAAAAAAAAAAAAAAAAAAAAAAAAAAAAAAAAAAAAAAAAAAAAAAAAAACAAAACTTAAGAACTTAATTTTGTGTGCGACAATAATGAGTTTTTGGCTTATTTCATATTTTATTTTCCCGTCGTCGACGTCGTCCGATTGTGGGCAAAAAAAATATATATTTTAACAATGTGTTAATTACGCGCGGTCAGCAAAAGCAACAACAACAGCAACAATAGAAAAAAATACACCGTACGAACAAATCTGTGCTTAATCGTTAATTTATGATATTTCGTAGCGGTAAACGACGGTCGGAGCAATCAGCCTCAATGCTGATTCTCTCAGTCTTGGCCCGGCCAAGACTCGCTCGCGGGCCAACTTCGCTTCGCTGACCAGCGCATCGGCGCTTTGGCCAAGACAGTGTCTTGACCATCATCATGGGTAGCTCATAAAGTTGCTTTATGCTAATTTTTATGCTGCACACGCTGCCATCAATTTTCAGCAATGACATGAAAATCTATTAAAAAACATTAACAAGTGCGCTGTGGAAAAACTCATTTGCCTAGCTAAATACAAAATCATTCCATTTAATAACTTTTGCATTTATTAAACGATAAGCAACATTTTAATTTGTTATTCATCAACAAAGCAGTAAAAATTTAATGTATGCCAAATATTTATTTTGTTAGCTTTTTAATTAGAATTTTACTCGAACTTGGCTAAGAAAACATTTTATGGTATTTTATTTTAATATGAATCAAAAAATAATCATGACATTTTTAGATAATTAACAGAAGAATTCATTTTTTATGTATAATTTCTTTTAATCCATATTAAATTTAAATTTTGCTTGAATTTATTTAAACTTTGTTTTGCTGTATAGAAAAACTTTGCTCTAATGGCTTCTGCATTTATTTTATAATATTAATGGAATATTTATATAAAAGTTTAGAAATACGTTTGCATTCAAGGATCTAATTTAAACAAGTTTTTTTTAAGCAAAAATCAATCGAGATTATTTAAGATTATAATTTAATAAGATTGTCAAAGCTAAACGGGAACTCTATATAATATATATAGATATAATATATTTTATATAACTTTTATGCCATTTTTTTTGAATAAGCTACAGGTTATAACTAATGCTATATCTCTTAAATATGTCTCTGTCTTACTTTCGTTTATATTAGGTTTATTTAGATTTTACAACACCTTTCTCTTAAAGTCAACCACAAACTTTATTAAATCAATATCTTTTGCGACCTTGAAAGTTGTATCTTTTACGACTTAGCTTTATCTTCGATTCAAGAGAAAGGCCACTAATCCTGTCACTTTGAATGGCACCCATTTCCATTAAGTTGAGCAATCAAAATAACTCAGCTGCCAATCGCAGATACTTTGTCTCTTTCACTCAATCATTCTCTCTCTCTCTCTGTCTGTGCTTGGCATAAATCGAAGATCGACGACATTTAGCGCATTTCTAAAGCTTAAAACGGCATCAAACGTTAAAATGCATTGCGGCTCGATTAACTGACTCATTTCGCATCGATCGAGAACAATTAAAGACTTCATTAGGCCACAGCGGGTAGCCTATTTAGGTGCAAATACCACAATAAATTGTGACCATCGATTCAATTAAGCTCTAAATGCGAACTCTGCACAGAGAGATGATCGCGTGTTTGGATTAACAGAGAATTAACTCTTAGAGGGATAATGTTAACTTGATAATATTCCTCTTTAAATGATTTATTTGTTTTCTTTTTATCATTTGCTTTTAAAGTTTTTCCTATAAGAATTTAAGCTGTTTTGATTTTTCAATTCCTCTTAACTAATCTGAAAATGTTTATTTAAATTTTAATTTAAATAAATTTAAATACATCTATTTCTATAAAGTTGATTATTATTGATTTTAAGATCTTCGCTTTTTAAAGCATTTCTTGATCTAATTTATTATCATTAATAATTCACTTGTGGTCTCTATTTTTATAAGTAAAATTGTGAACTAATTTTAAGGTTTTCAAATTGACTAAAGAGATTTTTTTTTATAACTTAACTTTAATTAACGATAAATATCTTTTGACAGCAACTTTTTTAAAAAACTTAAGTGCTGATCTTCAGGCCAAGTTTATTATTTATTTATATAAACGATAAATATCGATTGTTTTTAGTGACTTAAAAGTTTGCTTGAAATTATAAAGACACCAAATGTGGAATAAATATATATATATAAGATATTTTTAGAGGCAGTGTTTAAGTTCAGGTAAAACAAGTAAGATTATTCTATGAGCTTATAGAAAAGTGGGTTGAACAGCGAAAGGTTTACACACATTTGTGTCACGCTATAAATTTCGTGTCACGCGCACATCTCTAATTCAGTAATTAAGCGATTGTCGGACTAGCTGGGTGAAGGTACGCATTAGACCTAAGCCCAAAACTAACGCATTTTTTTTTTTGTTTTTTTCACAACTCAACCTGTTGACGGTTGTTGGTTGTTGTTGGATTGTCGTATTATGTGTTTGTGTGTCACGTAGAGCGTGCAACGTTGCTACGTGCAACTCGCTCAACCTGTCGATAGTCCGTCTGATCATATTGCATAGCCAATCTGAGCCAATGTGTGTCGTCTCCTCATCAAACAACCCAAACAACCAACAACCAAAGCAACAACCAAACCAACAACTGCATCTTTTCCCATCTTCGAACGGCGGCTCGCGAATTGCCAATTGGCAATGGCCAATCACAGCCATAAATTATGTCGTTGCAACGTTGCGAGGAGGCGACTCTTCGACTCTTCTTGCCTCGTATCATCATATGTTGTTAGGCAAGGCGCACATCAAAATTTATAGGTCAGTGGTGGCAACAAATTGCCAACCGATTTTCATTTTGGCCATTTTTTTCTTCTTCTTCTTTTCCTTTTTTTCTTCTTTTTTTTTTTGTGCCTTGTGTGGGCTGCGATGATGGAATGTGAGAAGCTGCCCTCAGACATGACCGTGATCTGGACATGTGCATTGAATCCGTACCCCTCCTCCTATTCTCCTCCTACCCCCCTTGGCTGCTGTCAGCAACTTTGTTTTTTTTTCTTTTTTTTTTTTGTGACCAAAACTGACCCAGTCAGATAGAGAAAAAAGTTGCATCGATTGTCCGCAGCAACTGTTGCTGGTTGCTGGTTTGCTGGTTGCTGTTTTGCTGTTGTCGTTGCCAACATTATGACAATCGATTTGCAATGGAAAGCCAATGCCCGAAGGCGCTCCATTTATAACAAGTGGCCACCATTGACTGCCAAAGCCAGCCTCCTCTCCAGTTACTGGGATAACTCTATATACGCTCCAATCTCTGTAACTCGAGTGAACTTCTTTCTTTCTATTGAATACCCTTTTTTCAAAGAGAGTAGCATATGGTCTCTAGACAAATATGTAACATTGTTTAGAGAGGGAATTATTAGAAGCTGGCTTAAGTAATTTTATAGACTTTAAATATTTAAATATATTTACAAAGTTGTTTCTATAGACTCTAAAGATTTCCCCTTTATATGTTCTTTAAAAACTTGACTTTCTTTAGAACTATGTGACTGAAGTTTTATGCACTTTTTGCTGATGATTTAATTTATATTTAAAAACCAAAAAGTAGTTGATTTGTATGACTTTATAATATGGTTGAAAGGTGTATTTTTAATTTTTAAAAAATGTTTTTGTTGAAATACCTTTTTTGTATATAAAGTTAACTTTACTTTAAAGTTGCTGACTGTAAACTGAACTTGTCTTTAAAGAAAACTTTTCTCTCATAAAGTCAATCTTTACAGATCTCTTTAGTTAATTTTAACTTAGTTTAAAGGCATATTTGTTATTTAAAAAATAGTTTTTGTTTAAAAAATATGTTTATAAAAATAACTTGATTAAAGTTGAAGGCCGTAAAGTGGCAAAGAAAACTTTTTTATCTTCAAGTTGATTTTCTCAAGTCTTTTTAAATAATTTCAGTAAAATTTCACACTTTTGTTGAAAGAAATATTTGTAATTTTTAAATATTATTTTTGTAGAATAAAGTTTGTTGTATTAAGAGATAAAATTGATTAAGACAGTTGACTGTAAAGTAAGCTTGTCCTTAAAGAAAACTTTTCTAACTTCAAATCAATTTTTTTCCCCTTTTTATTTGATTTTGGTAAAACTTTAGACAATCCTAAAGGGATATTTGTTATTTTAAAATATGATTTTTATGGAAAAAAAATTGTTTAAAACTGATGACTGCAAAAGTGACAAAGAAAACTTTTCTATTATCAAGTTTATCTTTTCCACTCTTTTTAAATAATTTCAGTAAAATTTCAGACTTAATCATAAAGCTTATAGAGATGTTTGTTCTTTTAAAATATGATTTTTGTTGAAGATAAAATTGTTAAAAACTGTTGACTGTAAAGTGAGTTGGTTTTTAAAGAAAACTTTTCTAACTTCAAGTCAATATTTGAGTACAACTTTAGGTCAGGCTTAGAGTATTTGAACGAAGTTAGCCTTTATTTTTTTTCTATTTGCTATTGTTGTTGTTGTTGCTGTTGTTGTTGTTGTTGCTGTTGTCATCGTTTGCTGTTGTCGCTGTCAGTTGTTTGGCTGCTCTCCAGTCGCTTGTTGCCGCTTGTTGCAGCTTTCAAAGTCAAGTTGTACCAATAATTCTGCATTTGACATTGCTTGTTTTTGTTGTTTTTGTTGTTGTGCCATTTTTGGCCAAAACGGTTTTTTAAGCTGTCTTCCCCCCCCTCCCCCCCTCCCCCCTTTTGTAGGCATTGTCTTTGGGCCATTTGATATGCGCATAAGTTTTGTTAGCTAGCTGGCTCAAACGCTAATTAAGCGGAAAATGTCGAGAACGGTAAAAGGCAATTCGAATGGGCCAACTCAGCTCATTAAATGGCCAAAATTGACCAGTCGCTAACTTACCTTATTATCCTTGTTGTTGTTGCCGTTGTTGTTGTTGTTGTTGTTGTTGTTGTTGTTGTTGGCATTGTTGTTGAGCTTCTGCTGGTAATATTCCTCGCGCGCGTGCGTATTCAAACTATCGATTAAAGCCGACGCATTCACATGCCCATCATAGACAATCGAATCCTGCGTCGCTGCTGCTGCTGTCTGCTGCAGGTTGCTGTACGTTGCTGCGGGTGTCGATGCTGCTGCTGCTGCTGCGGCAGCGGCTGCTGCTGATGCTACGGGTATATTCGCTTGGGGCGGACGCGTGTAAAGCTGTTCGAGCGGCAGAGCGGGCGCATTTACCGTTGTTGGCATCGTGCCAGGATTGGCAATCGGATTGGCGTTCAACTTCTGCTGCTGTTTGCTGGCGCCCAACTTTTGCTGCTGCTGCTGATAGTTGCTGTTGCTGCTGCTGCTGCTGCTGGTCAGTTTCTGTTTGGTTGTTGTCGCCGTTTGGGGCGGCTTCGATTGGGCAGCTGCATTCGCGGCCGCTGCGCTGACGCTGCTGCTGCTGGGTCGTTGGGCGCCACGTTTCAGAGCCGCCGTCACCTTGTGGCCAAAGGGTCGCTTTGTCGGCCTCAGCTTATGCTTGCCCATCGTGCTCAAAGTACGCTGATTGCCGGCACTGGACGATGTTGTTGTCGTGCTGCCGCCGCCGCCGTTGCTGCTGCTGCTGCTGCTGTTGGGTTCGGCGTCGGCAGCGGTAATCGCAGCAATATTGTTGTTGGAACGAGCAGCCACAAACTGATCGTCGGCATCGGTGGCATCGGTCAAATTATCACCGCTCGTCGTTGTGCTGGCCTCGCTTAAATCGTCCTCATCCACATCCTCGTCCTGGCTGCCTGTGATCAGTGTGGTCAGCACAGGTCCCGTTGTCTCAGCCAGGCCGCTGCTGCTGCTGCCGCTGCCGCTGCTGCTGCTGTCCGTTGTTGTTGGCAGCTCCTGCTGCATCAGCGTCGTTTGTGCCGTTACTTCAGCCTGCAGCGCCGCCTGCTCGTTCATCGAATTCTGCAGCTCCAGCAGCGTCGTCTCGTCCAGCAGCAAAGTGGGATCGGTCTCCGCCTCGGTGTAGCCTGTGGTGGGCAGCGTGCTCTGCTCGAATTGTTCCTCGGTGGACAGCAACAATTGTTGGCTGCTATTTGCTGCATTGTTGTTGTTGTTGTTGTTGTTGTTGTTGTTGCTCCTTGCCGAGGTCGCCTCCTGTTGTATCAGCTGCTGCTCCTCAATATCAAGCGTTTCCTTCAGACGCGCCACACGCTCCACAATACGCGCCAGCATATCCTTTTGCGGCTCCGGCAGATTCTTCGTGTCCAGCTCCAGCAGCCGATCATATTTCTTCATGTTGCGCTTAACGGTCTCGATGTCGGCGCGTGTCTTGGCCGCGGGCGGAGTCAACGTTGGGCTGGGCGACTCCATAAAATGGGTGCGCGCCCGCCGATTGCTGTAGCCGACCAGCTCGATGACGCCGGGATATTCGGCCTGGGTGGCGGCGGGCAGAGCGCTGAGCGTCGCCAGCAGCGCCAATGCGCAGCTCCAGACTGCACTGAGCGCCATTTTAAGATTAGCTGCTTTTTACTAATTTAAATGAACTTTTTGCACACAGAAAAAAAATACGCACTTGCTGCGGAAAAGTGGAAATCGCACTCGCGCTTCAATTACCAGTTACCAGTTTCTATTTAATATTATTTCTTTTCTTTTTTCTTATTTATTATATTTTATGATTATTTGGTTTTTGGCCAGAGACGCATTCGCCGCAGCTGCTGTTGCTGGTCTGGTCTGGTCTGGTCTGTTGTATTAGTGTCAACTAACTGTAACCGTTGCACGATTCAAGTCCCAAAGTCAAGGAGTCAGCAACCACTTTTCCATGCAGCACTTGTAATCTTTTCTTTTTTTTTTTTTACTTTAGCTATTATTTTGCTTTTTGCTTTTTGCTTTTGCTAGCTCCGATCGCAGTTGCGCTGGCTTCTAACGTCTTCGTACAAATGTTTCCAAGCGCGTTGCGGCAGCGTCTTTTAAAAATTTTCAACCGGAAAACGCTGCCGCTGTCGCCGCTAAAGCTGACGTCGCCGTCGCTGCCGGCAGACTTTTCTCCCCAGCTTTGCGGACCGGTTTGCAGCCGACGTCGCCGTCGCCGTCGACGTCGCAAAAGAAAGATACATTTTTAACAGTTTAATGCCTTAGATAAATACGCAAGTAGAACTTAAAGCATTCTTTTTTTTTTTTTGCTGCTTCTTCTTCTTTTTTTTCTTCAGTTTATTTATTAAATTATTCACTAATAATAAATATTTATTATGGATTCAGCTATAACAATAGCTGGAGACGGCAGCGTTCGCTTGAATTGGGCGCCCAGCTGTTAACAGTTAACAGTTAACAGTTAACATTTAACAGTCGCTGTTAAGCTTCGAACATGTTGCGCTGTTAAGCGCTGTTTGCGAGCCCCAAACAAACAACAAATATCAGTTGGCAGCCAAATTTGGCTAAATGTGCAATATGTTGAGTTTTAGACAGCTGATCAGCTTGTTTATTTCATTTCACACCCAGGTGTGTGTGTGTGTGTGTGGAGAGAGAGGGAGGAAGAGTGGAAAAGGGGGGCGTTATTTGGTTGGCCGTTCAATTAGTCATTCCACGCACACACAAACAAACACTTTGGAGCCGTTCTTTGGTTTGCTGCTCGACTAGATTTTTAGCATTTTGGCCTGGTTCTTAGCTTTCGCTTCAATGTCAAAGCCGCATCGCTTAGCCTGTCATCGATGTGGTCTACAACAAGATTGAGGTGCTATTAACGCACTAACGAATTTTAAATACACTTGAAAGTAATTGCTTTCTGTATATTTATTTAACATTAAGATACTTTTGTTTCCGTTTGGTGGCAATATAATTGCTTTTAAACTATTATTTTTATTTTTCTTTTATATTGAGAGCCTATTAAAGCTCTTTTTTGGCTTGTTTGGTTTAGATAATATAATAAAAAAAAAGATTTTTATTATAAAATTAATTTTTGATCGATCGTTCCTATGAAAGCTATATGAAATAATAAAGGTATATATATAAGATTTTAAACTTATTTTTAAACCTTAAAGAAGAACTTAAATGCAAAGTTTGACTAAGTTAGTTTAAACATTAATAAAGTTTTTCATAGAAAAATTATTTTTTTGATCGATTGTTCCTATGGAAGCTATATGATATAGTTAACCGATGTTAGTAAAATTTTAAACTTATATTCTAACATTCCATAATATAAATATTGCTAAGTTTAGTTCAGTTATCATAAACAACAAAAACTCTTTGAAAATTCGATTGTTCCTATAGCAGCTATAAGCTATAGAAGACCGATGTGAATAAGACTATTAGCATATGTTAACAGGCAACAGAGAATTCTAATTGCTGAGTGGTAAAGAAATCCTTCAAAAAAAAAAGTTAAAAGTTAATAAAAGTGTTACTATGAAAGCTTTAAAATATAATAGACTGATATGAATTAAAAATTTAGGTATTATTTTAAGGCCTAAAATGCGTTTAATTTTCGAGTTTTATTCATATATCTCAATAAAGAAAAAAGTTGTGGCAGAAATTAATTAATGCCCAGATTCGAGTCCCGTAAAATTAATAAAGTTTATTTAGAGAATATTTTAAATGTTTTGCCAGTTTGTGCGTTACACATTTAGTGACAAATTTGGAATACCCTCGGCCAGATTGGACTTAAAAAAGAAGTCGTTGCAACTGGTAAAACCAGACGCCCAGACAGCAACCTAGCTGAAACTGTTGGAACTAAGGCTCAACTCGGTTTCAATTTAGCTAAACGACCACATTTAATATAATTTGTCGCGTGTGCTCTCACTGGCAGTTAATTGCAGCCTTCTCTCTCTCTCTCTCTCTCTCTCTCTCTCTCTCTCTCTCGGGCTGTGTCTTTCTCTTTTTGATCAAACAACAGAGGGCGCCCTGCGCTCGTCGTACGTGCCACGGCTGCTAATGATCTCCATAGATAGATTTCCATTTCTAGCGGCCTTTCTCATAAATAAATATCGCATATATATAAATATACATATATATAGACTATATATATATATGTTTATATATAGACTGTTGCCATTGAAATTTGTGCAGCGCCATGGGAACAACGTTGCCGCCAGCCAATAAAAACAATAACAAACGGATCGGGCCCAGCGATGTTGCCCCCAGGCGGTTCCCCTCCCATCCCCCCCTCCCCCTTTTCCCCCCTCTGCCTTTGCCAGCTTGCGTTCATTTTTCACGTAGCCGCGCAATAAAAGAAACCGAGCGTTAATTAAAAAAAAAATGGCCATAGATCAATGCACCTGATAGATGCGGCAAAAGCCGGCGGGCAACATGGTCTGCAAAAATCGGTGTCTATAATTTGCAACGTTTTTTGTTTTAAGCCCTAATAGTGCCACGCCCCGTTTGACATGTCCTTAGGCGCTTCATTAGGCAGCATAAAACAACCGTTCTGATCATATTGCATTGACATACATGCAAATCGTGGGTGCTGCTGTCGCTGTGAGTGGGTGAGCGGCAACTGTTGCTGCTGCGTGGCCAAATGTTGCTGACAAAAACAAAAAAAAAAACAAAAAAAAAATGGTAGTTGCAACCAGGCAACTTTCTTCGGCTTATCTTTATGCATATGCAACGCAATGGCGGCGTCTGCATTCTTTTGTGGCAAGACGGCATAAAATATGCGAGCGACGCGATCATCTGCCAGCAACAGCAGCAGCAACAACAGCAACAGCAACAACAGCAACAGCAGCAACTGCAGCAACTGCAGCAACTCTTGAACTTTACCAGCAATGAAAAGCTTGGCAGTGGCCCTTTTAAGCCAGCGACTGTTTAGCATTTGCAGCCGAGAGCAACTTTTGCATAGACTAGAGAGAGAGAGAGGGAGAGAGGGAGAGCAGACGAGAGAGAGAGAGAGAGAGAGAGTGAAAGAGATGCTGCACGAAGTTGCTGCTGCTGCTTAAGTGCCAATGGCAATCTGCTTTTTATACCCAGCAAACCATTTGCAAATGACTGAAATGGGGCATATTCCCATTGTGATTAGGTTTGTTGCTACGACAGGTTAAAGGTTAATTAAATCTATTAGCAAATTATATGTATCTGATTAGTAGTAATCAGCTTAATCTCTTTCTCATTTATTTTTTGATTATTCCTCTCCTCTGAAAATCAATATATACATTATTATTTTGAGCATTCCATAAAGATTATAGAAACAGGAGTGAATTTGTCTTCTGTCGAGACTTGTATTTGGAAATAGCTTAAATTTTTATTTCGAATTATTTCAATGTCTTTTTATTTATTTATATTTATTAATTTTTATTTATATTTATTTATTTTTATTAATTTCTTTTTATATATATGATAAATAATATCATTTCTTATATTTATTTATTTTTATTTATAGATTTTATGCACATATTTTTTCTACACGTTATTTATTTAAGCAAGTCTTAAAGATTGATTATAAAAGCTGGCTTGAGCAAATAAAGCTTTCGTTAAAAATTATTGAAATCTTTTTTGAATATTAAAGTAAATATGTCTTAAGTATGAATCTTTATATATTGAATAGATAGTATATTAAAAAGATATGTTGCATATATAGAGCTATAAGCTTCTTCCTTAGCGATTTGGCTTATATAAGAAGTTTAATCCATTCCTTATAGGTTAAACACATATATATTTTATTTCCATCTCTTTGAGCCTTGCCAAAATTAATTAAAAATTCTTCAGATTTAAAAATTTGTTATTGTAAGCATATTTCTTTCAGTGTAAGAGATATAGCCACATATTTTTTATATTTATATATAGCTTAATTTTTTATGTTTTATACATATTATTTTTATATATATCTATATATTTTTATTTCTAATATTTTATTACATTTTTTATATTTATATATTTTTATTTTTTATTAAATTTTTTATTATTTTATTTTATTATATTTTATCACTACCTGTCAACTTGTCTTTGAATATTTAAAATTGTGGTCGCTTCATTTTTGGTAAATATCCAATTTAAAATGCTATATTTAAATCTCAGCAAGTGATAAAGGATTCTTACATTAACACAGTTAAGAGCTAAAGGACTTAAACACAACTTGCTACAGGGTATCTGCCAGTCGTCCAGTCGCGATTGGAACACTCTTACTTATTGCTATTGTGGTGCTTGTTGCTTTTGTTGTTGTTGTTGTTGTTGTTGTTGCTGGGGCAACTGCTTTTTCTTCTGTTGCTGCTGCGACTGTTGCTGCTGATGCTGCTGCTGCTGTTGTTGTTGTTGTTGTTGTTTATTTCCTTGCAGTTTGATCTTTTGGTCTTTGGCGGTAATTTTTGTTGCCGCTGCGGCGTCTGCACTTTTTCCTAGCAATTGTTGCTGCTGCTGCTGCTGCAAACGCTCTATTGGCTTTCAGTTGCAGTTGCTGCAGTTGCTGTTGCTATTCTCAACTTGGCTTCGCCTTTTGCATTGAAATTCTTATTTCTATTTTCGCTTTATCTACAAGTTTTGTCTTCATTTTTATTTTAATAGTGCAAATGATTCCACTCTTTTGCAAATTGCTGCTGATTTTTTAGCTAGCGATAAAATGCCTGCTGCAACAAACTCTTCTTCTTTGTCTTGTTGTTGGTGTTGTTGTTGTTGTTGTGGCTTTCCCTTGGCTGTGTTTGCTGCGGCTCTCTTTATCACATAATGATTTCAAATAGTTACCACTTTGGTGCTGGGTGCGAAATTAATTTGAATTATTACTATTATTAGATGTTATTTGTGTAATGCGGCACCCAAAGTACAGTTAGAGTGGAGATGCTGCAGCAGCAACAGTTGCTGCTGTTGCTGTTGCTGTTGCTGGTACAGCTGGCATGTTGCTGCCGTGCATTATGCAAGATTGCAACGTTATCCGCAGCAAATGCTGCACAAAAAGAGCTGCAACAAATTTTACTGATAAGCAACTGTTGCAGGCCGCAATTGCAGGCCGCATAACTTGTGTCTGCTTCAATTACCAATTGTTGTTGCCGTTTAAATGATTGTTGCATTGTTGGCCACATTTAAATTTATTAAAACTGCGCAACTTCTAACGGCCAGCAACGTGGAATGTTGCAGCAAACAGTTGCTGCTGTTGCTGTTGCAGCAATAGTTGCTGCTGCTGCTGCTGCTGCTGCTGCTGCTATTGTCGTTCAATGACTTTGGCCTTGGTTCATTGCATTTGGCACAATTAAGTCCACAGTTCGCATCCTTGGCGCCTTTCGATTCTCGGCTATTTGCCATTTTGCATGCAATTTAATGCCATTTGTCATTTGCTTAATTGTGAACAAGCGCTTTGCTGCATTTCCTGCTGCAGCCAACTGCCGTTTTTGTAATTGTTGCAAGGCACGCAGATGCTGCTATTTGCTGCTTGCTTGTTCCATCCTCGAGCTCAACTTGGCCGCTGGGCCATTTAGTTTCAATTAATCAAGTTGTCGCTGCACGCGTCTATTAGCTGTTTATGATGTCTGCCACAGATCCCCCCTCGGGCGGGTATGTCCAGCTAGAGTTAAACCGCTCGCTCGCTCATTAGCGGCGCCCCCAAGTTGTGCATATGTTGCCCCCACCTCCCACCCCCCCACCCCTCTCTCTTCTGCCCCATCAAATCCCGCTCGGTATTATTAAATACTCTCGTGGCAGTTGCCGCTACTGCCTGGCGGTGCTTTGTTGACCACATTTAGCTGTGCTTTAATACCCTGTTTACATTGTGCTAACGAGCCTATTTGTTTACAAGTAAGAGATTTTGAGAGCTTGGTTGGAGAGTTTAAACTTGGCTTATAAATTGTTCTAAAGATCTGAGTTATTTAAAGTAAAGTGTTCCATTTGGGTTTTGTATTAGTTTATATTATATTATATATTATATTATAGTATAAGTAGTTTTAAAAAAAATTTATATAAGAATTTTATAGCTTTATTTCGCAGCTAGTTTTTGCTTTTGCAAACCTTCTTTAACAATGAAACCAGCTTTATACTTACCCTTTAAATTTATTTACTTTCTTAAACTTTAACTTATTGGAAACTATCTTTGATAAATTCGCTTTAGCTCTAATTTATATCTTTAAAAACCAACCTTAGAAAATGGAAACTATTTTAGCTTTATTTAATATTTTTAAAATCCACTTATAAATGTGCAGGCACCCTGACCCTGGAAAATAATTTTAAGGAAACCCCTTTGGCTTTGATTTTAGTCTTAAGCAATTTCTTTTAAAAGTAAATCCACTTCATTCCTAAACTATGTAAGACTGTGAAAACAACCTTTAAAAATAAATTCACTTCAGCTTCAGTTTGTTTCTTTAAAAACTTGGCTTATGGGTTGAAACCAGCTCAGCTTTAAACTATATCCATAAAAGTCACCTTTTAATATGAAAGCAGAAGAATTAATGCCAACTTTAATTGAAGCCACCTTTAAAGATAAACCCCATTCATCTTTAGTTGATGCCTTTAAAAATGAAACCACCTTATAAGATGAAAACCTCTCAGTTTTAATTTATTAAATAAATTTAAGCTAAGTCCTGCAGCTTTATTCTCTAGTCCTCTAGTCAAAGATATTCATCCTTTCAATATCTCTTCTTAGCAACGTTTTCTTTTGATTTGTTTTTTTTTTCTATCTCTTCTTTAAAAATTCTTTTCCCCTTTCTTTTTCAATTTTGGAACCAGATTTAGTTTTTTTTTTTTTTTTTTTTTTTTTTTTGGCTGGTTTTGTAACATGTGAAGTTCTTTTAATGCACCATTTGCCGTTTGGGTTTATACTTGGGTACCGTTGCACATGGGGCACAACTGATGGACAGCTTTTGCGCCCAGCTGTCACAGGTTCGTTGACTCGCACAGTTGGTGTTGAAACAATCAGGTCCAACCAGTGGCCATTTGATGAGCCTACCCCATTGCATAATGCCTAAAAAAAAAAAATAAAAATAAAAGACAGACAGACAGACAGATAGTTGAGAGTCAAGTCTTTGGCTCTAAAGTAATTGCCCAGTCTGCAAATTGAATTTCTTTTTGGCCAAGCCTACCTAGCAATTGTTTTACCTGGTTCTGGCAGTTGAAACGACTGCAGGTCGTTTGCCTGGCCAAATTAAGTTTATAGCCAAGATTAGACAGACCAATAAACTATGCTTTTGAAGTGTGAACTAAGAGTTATGAAACGCTTTTTATTGTAGATTTTTAAAAGAATGTTAAAAGCGAAATAACTTAAATTATTCAATTTAAAAAAAGGGTTTTATAAATAAACATAAGTAGAAAACATCGCTAACATGCTTTATTATTTGCATTCTGTTAACTTAACAGTAATGTTAATGAAAGTGCGCTAACATAACGAAGTCTGTTATTGCTGAAAATCTCGCTAGCTATTTATATTTTAGCTTAAGCTTAGTTACTAATTGCTGGTAATGCCAGAATATCTGGTGAAAATATCTTGTATTGAAGTTGTTTGGTTTTCATATTTGTTTAATTTATTGTATGTGCTTTGTTTGTTAGCCGGTTTAGCTTGATAAATATTTAAAGATAAACGCAAGATAAAATGCCGCTTAAACCAGTCCAGAACAGCAGCTGCAATCTGATGCAGATGCTGATGCCGATGGAGATGCTGATGCAGATGCTGCAGCAGCAGCAGCAGTTGCTGCTGTAGTTGGGGCACACCCCCCACGACTAATTGTGCTCATTTCCATTTATCAGTTCAGGCTCAATGAATTACAGCACTAAAAGCAAATTAAAATCGTGCCAAGTGTTGCAGAATAAACATTTCACAAGACACCAAATGAAGCAGCCGCAACCTGCAACAGCAGCAGCAGCAGCAGCAAGTGGCATCAAGGGAGCTGCATTATCTGTATGGGGGCTGGTCGCATTAAGCTTTTAATTTAGTGCCTAGGCAGCAATTTTCAATGCGTTGCAATTGTCTCTGAGATTCGCATTCGCATTCGCGTGTTGCGTCTGTTTTATTTTTAGCTTGACTTTGTTGCAACTTGTTGCTGCTGCTGTTGCTGTTGCTGCTGCTGCTGTTGCTGCTGCGCTCGTTTGCCAAATGCAATTAAATGTGTGTCGTTCGAGTTGGCGTGCAACAGGCGCAACTTGACTGTGCAACTGTGCCGCATAATTGTGCCAAATGAATTTGTAATTATGTTTGTGTCTGCGTGCGTGTGAAGCCATGAACTTCAACTTCAACTTCAAATGGCCAACTAGCCGGTTTTTCGGCCAAACTGAGTGACATCACATGCGAGCAACAGCAACAACAGCAACAACAGCAACAACAGCAGCAACAGTCAGAATTCGAGTCGCAGTCTCAGTTACCGTCGGAACGTCTTAGCCATGGCTCGAATGACATTACAGAAATCAAGCCAAAACAAAATTTAATTAAAGCGCATGACGAAAAATTCTTTGTGTTCAAATCAACCAACGACGACAGCCGCAAAACCAACAACAGCAAGTCACCAAATAGTAAAAAAGGTGACAGTCAAAGGGTTAAGACTGCAAGATACTCTGCTTTTTTTTAATAAAATAAATATTAAGGTAAACTAGCTAAAAGATTTATATAGAGTCTAAGGTAAAGGAATTAGGAGTAAGTTTTATTGAAAAATATATATAAAATATAATCTGATAAATAAAGCTAGGGCTAAGCTAAGGAATGTTCTTATTATAGCCTTAAATGGAAGCTAGCTAAAATATATAGACGCTTAGCTACTAAAGGTTAAATAAAAAGTTGAATTTATGAGTCTGATAAATCAAGCTAATTCTAGCCTTTAAAGCCAAACCAACTAGCTAAAGTATATATAGGTTTTATGTTATATATATAAAATTTAGTCTGATAAATCAAGCTTAGACCGATGAAAGAATGTCTTTATTCTAATTCAATCCGTATAAGTCAGCCCAAATTTAGAGTTGGTCTTATTAAAAAATATATATAAAATCTAGCCCGAGAAATTAAGTTGAGAATGCTAAAGAAAGTTTTAATTTTATGCTTTATCGTCAGACTTTTAGCCAGCTGTAAAATATATAATTAGTCTATATTTTATATCTAAAATCTAGTCTGATAAATCAGAGCTTAGACTGATAAAGAATGTCTTTATTCTAACTTTAAAAGCCAGAAACTGTGACTAGATTATTTTTGGTCTAATATTTTAAGGCAATTATTAACAGAAGCTTTAAGTTACTTTTCTAGGTCTTAGTTTAAGGAGTATTGTAATCCTTTATCCCCTCTTTTTTTTTAACTATATGATTTATTTACAAGCTGTCTAAGGAACAAATAAGAACATTTTTTAAGGGAGGAATATTTACAAATACTTATTCTGATCAATTTTTTTCTTTAAAGCCTATTTGAATAACATTCTAGCTAATTTTTTTAACTGACTGCACTTAAAGTTTTGAATTAGATTTAAATTATTTTAGACAAATAACCAAATCAATTTCGTTAAGGCTATTTTCTTACACAAGCCTTTAGACAATCTCACTCTAAAGTCCAGATATGCCCTGTTTTTGCTGCACTTAACAGAGCATAAAGACCAAAGATGACTTAAAAACTTACGCAGCGTTTTGGACACGGCCAAAAGTGTCAAAGTCATGTTAAGTGCGAGACACTTGCGACATATTTGGCAACAGTCGCCGCCGCCTTTCCAGCCAATTAAATGGCGACACTCTTATGGCCAGAATGAGAACCAGAACCAGAAGCAGAAGCAGAACTAGCAGCAGCAACAAAAATAACAACAGCAGCAACAATATCAACAGAATATCAGCATCAATCCCAAGTGGCTGGCTTTTTGCTCGTAAATGGGTCAATGATGGCTTAAATTGTGCGGCATTGTTAAATGGTGCGCCGGCTCTGGTTCTGAGGTCTAAAAGAGAGTCGTCGGGGCCCTGACATCTGATCGCACCTTTTGACTCCAACTCCAACTTCGACTCCAACTTCGACTGGGATTGACTGATAGCTTTTTCTGCGGTTGACAGCCATTTCGTTCGTGTTGGCCATATATATATATCTACATTTATATATATATTCAATTTATGAACTTCAGTTTCAGTTTTAGCCAGTTTTGCATTCGCATTCGCATTTGCAGCGCTTTGCATCGTTTGGTTATTGAGTTGTTTGGTTTTGGCCTCGTCTCTCGAGCGCTGTCTGCAACAATTTGTCTAATGTGCCAATTTGGTCGCATCTACCGCCTGCTGGCTGGGGTATCGTTAGCTCAATGCTTGATCATGTTGATTTCTTTCTTTCGTGTACTTTTCTCTGTGGCCTATCAATGACAGAAGGCAACACGAGACTATTCCTGTGGTTGCCTTAGAGTTGGTCGTGTCTCGTGCTCGATAGCGTGACACGAGTGCGAGAAATTGAACACGACTTAGTCGTGGGAATCTGTGATAAACAAATGCAAACACGACTAAACAGAAGTTGGTTCGTTTAAATAATTAATACTTAAACACGACTTTATAGAAAGCTAAACTTGATACTAACACGACTTTAAAGCAAGTCAACTTACTAGATAATATTGAAAGTGAAGTCTATAAGACTCTGAATGACTCTGATACGACTTAAGCAGGATTCTAAAACAGTTCAACACGCTTAAACACGACTTGTTAAATTAAGACACGACTATAAGGCAATTAAGCACGATTTTAACACGACTGTCCAGAACTAAACACGACTCTTACGCGTTTGAACGGGACTGCACACGACTCTAGAACTATTCATCAATATACATATAACACCAATAAATATGATAAATAAATAAATAATATAAGGCTGTTTAAGATTAAGTACGACTTTGACACGATTGGTCAATATATAAAACACGACTATAAAGACTTAAGAACGACTAAAACACGACTTAGCAAGGCTATTCAAGATCAAGCACGACTAAAACACGACTGCTTAGGACTAGGCACGACTGAGACACGACTTACCAATACTTTATACGGCTCTAAACCAACCTTTCATATTCAGTCAACAGCAAACACGATTTAAATCAGTTTAACACGACCTTTAAATGACTTAAAAGGACTTAGCGCAACTTCAACTTGATTAAATACAAATAAATATATATAAATAAAAATAAAAAAAAATAAATAAATAAATCTGCAAATATAAATAAGTATATATAAATATAAATAAATATAAATAAATATAAATAAAAATAAATAAATATAAATAAATATAAATAAATATGAATAAATATAAATAAATAAAGAAATAAATATAAATAAATATAAATAAATATTAATAAATATCAATCAATATAAATAAATATAAATAAATATGAATACATATAAATAAATATAAATATATATAAATAATTATTAATAAATAAATATAAATTAATAAATAAAAATAAATAAATAAGTATAAATAAAAATATAAATAAAAAACCATTCTTATACAACATTTTACATAATTAGACATAAGTAAACCCAATTTTATCTGCCAAAAGCAACAGCAGATATGCCTAAAAAAAAGCCTTTAGCTTTAGTTTAAGCTAAGCTTAGTTATATAAATAAAATAAAAAGACCAATTTAAATTAATTTTAAAGCACCAAACAGAACCTTAAGCAATTAAATTATCTTGAATGTAATCTTAAGTGCTGCAATTCAACTAAAGGGCTTATCATTATTGATAGATAACTATATACATATAAATCTACATTTCTATAATAAAATAAGTATTGGCTGAGATTTATGTTTATTTGATAACGCTTTAAGATGCTTTTCCTTCATGCTCCAGTTACTTTTGCATTGGCACGTGAAATCGGTCACGCGTCCATCTCTAACGTTGGCTTGGCTATCGCTGATAGCCCTATAATTTCCACACCAGTCGTTTTTTTTCTTTTTTTCTTATTTTTTTGGTCTTTTTCTGTTGCGATGCGCTCACTTGTCCCATTTATTTATTTTGTATTTCTGCTGTTTAAATTTAATTCACGATCTGCCATCAAGTCGAGTCGACTCGACTTGGCTCGAGTTGAGTTGAGTTGAGTTGAATTGAGTTTGAACAAAAGGCAGCCACGAAAAATTCCCTCGACGCGTCGGCGACGCTTGGCAATTTCTTCATCTCTACTTCTTCATCATCATCTGCTTCTTCTTCTTCTTCTTCGTCTTATTTTTCTAACAAGCTTTTCTTTTGCTTACTTTCCGATTTTGTTGCTGCATCTCGGAAAAATCTTTTCGTTCGCGTACTTAACCGCAATAATTTTGCTCATTTGAGTGTCGTGGAAATGAGTTAAAGAAGTTGCCTGCCACTTGGCGGCAACTGCAACTGCAACAACTGCAACAGCAACAACTGCAACAGCATCGACATCAGCGGCTGCCGCTAATGTAATGTGAGCATTACTTATTTCCATTTTTTTTTCTTTCTGTTTTTTTTTTTTAGTTGTTTTTGTTTTTGTTTTTTGTGTCTTCTTACCGCCAGAGTCTCTTAATTCATTAATTTCCCACAGAGTGCCGCCTCGGGTCGCCTCCTCCTCGTTGCCGCCGCCGCAGCCAATTTCAGACGTGAAACCGTTGAAAGTTATCACCCTCACGGCCCACGGCCAAGTTGACAGTGTGTGAGTGCATTTTTCGGGCTACAACCGCTGCCAGATTACACGCATTGTCTCTCTGTCTAACACCCCGCACTCTCTCTCTCTCTCTCCCTCTCCCTCTCTTGCCCTTTTCCTTGGCCGCTGCTCCACAATAAAGTTGCTTGCGAGTGTTGCGATGTCAATTGCTGTTATCAGCCACAATGTGCAAACTTCTAGCTGACTACTTTATGCACTCAGCCAAAAACCAAATGAATTTTATATGCATAAAGAAAACTTCAAATTTTTTAATAAATACAGAAGCATAAATATTTATTTACCATTAATTTTATATATTTACTCTTAATGGTATAAAATTAGTAGCAGAAGCTTTTGCAAACACTTAAGTGAGTATCAAAGCTTCTGCAAGCTTCCTTTTTTATTACTAATAGTGATAGAGTTATATAAAAGTAAATTAAAGAGCTTTTGAAAGGACATAACAGCTCCTTAATAAATCTTGTACAATTTTGATCTTCTTGCTTAATTATTAATGGTATAAAAAATGTTTTAAAAATAGCATAATGAAATTTAAAAAGCTCATTAAAGCACCTTCAAGCTTCCTCTTTATTTTGAATGCTGCAAAAGCTATACAAAATAGGTTAAGTAACTTCTGAAAGCTCATGAAAAGCTACTTTGATATATCAGATATATATATTTATAAACGAAAAAGTCTGATATTCCAGGCAACTTTAATTTTTCTCTATATAATGTGTGCAAAATATTAATTTTTGGGTTTAACAAGAGAAGAAAGAAAACTAATTTAAATTTATTTTATACATATATATTTTTTATTAAATCAATATACATTTTAAATAAATTGAATTCTTTAAGCTTTACAAAGCAACTAAAAAAAACATATGTTACATGATTTATTATTTAATGAATATATATTAAATAAATAAATTTGTAATTAAATAAAAAAACATATGTATAAGAAAATAAGTAAATTTAAATGTTTAAGCTAAAAATAAATTTTAAGTCTTAATAACATGAATTGAAGAACAAAGAAAATCTTTAATTATATAAAGCCATAAATATTATAAAACAAATTATATTACGACTCCAAATTGAAACAAAGTAAAGTTTAAAATTTGTTTCTTGACTTTCCGTAAATGAAAATCAAACGAAAGTTAAATAAAAAAGAAGTTGCTTAACTTAAGGCTTAAGTTTTTTGTTGTTGTATTCATAAGTTCCCCCCAGTTTTGCACAGTGCATAAGCCCTGCCACTTCGTCAGTTGTGTGCCAGTTTTCAAGTTTTGCATTGCGCATACGCACAGTTAGCCAGCCTGGGCAGCGTATTTTTATATACATTTTTTCTTCCGACAATGCCGCATAACGTTCTTGTTTGAATTACAGTCGAGTACTCGTAATAATCGGCTATGACTTTTATTATTATTTGGTTATGCAAATGCGCAGTCAATGCAGTTGCTGGAAGACTAAATCCGTTTATGGGTCAGACACTCGCACAGTTAGGCGGACGAAAAGGGTGTCAAACGCTATGACGATAAAGCTGACGATGACTATGAGAGTGACCTACAGCCAGACATGGACAGCATCTAACAACAACAACAGCAGCAGCAGCAACAACGAACGAGAACAACTGACAACTGGGCCTTTTGTCTGGCTAGTCTCTCTTCTAATCTTGCGAACGCATTTGCATTTTTTGTAACTGTGCTTGAAGACTTGGTAACCATTGAAGAAGTTCTGCTTTTATTTTTTTCTTTCTTTTTTTTGGTCTGGCTCATTTATATGCTAATTAAATCATACAATATTCAATCTCAATCTGTCTTGGTTTATATATATATATATTGCTCGATTTCTGAGCTGCATTCTTATGCTAACACGCCAAATTGCTTTATGGATGAAAGTGTTTTTCTGACCTCAATTCTGTCGGGCTCAATGTTGTCGTTGTCGTTGTTGTTGTCGTCTTCCATTCAAATCTGTTGTTGTTGAGCTTGCGGCATGTTTCACATATTTCATGATTTTACTTTTCTACTCTCTGCATTTTGTTGTTGCTGTTGTTGTTGTTATTTTTCTGATTTGACTACATTTTTGCATTTTCTGTGCATATTTTTCAAGTGCTTCATCCCACGCTCTTAATTACCCCCCAGCCCCCTTCCCTTGCCCCCTTTGGCAGCATCCTCAGCGGCCATAGAAACTTGGACGTAGAGAGTGTGAGATGTTGTTGTGTTTCCTTGTCCCATTTATACCCTGTAATTAGTCAAGTGCTTTAATTGGTGCTAAAGAGAAGTTTAACAAATTACTAAAATCATCTTTTAAAGCTTAAATAATAAATAATAATTAAATTTTTAGATATAGTTCTTTCACTAATAAGTTTAACATATTTGTAACATTTTGCCTTCACAGGATATTGAGTTAGTCGAGCCTTTTTCATTTTCCTTTTCCTTTCGCTTGCCATTTAATGCGACTTTTTTTTTATGCGCTCCGTTTGGCATTTTAATATCCAAATGGTTTTCAGCAGATTCATGAATTCGTATTTATGCATATTTTAAAGTCTGTCAGACTGTCAAGTTGTTTTTTTTTTTTTTTTTTTTTTTTTTTTTTGGTGGGTCCCATTTAAAAAGGCATTTGCATAAATTGGCTAATCAATTATGGTTAAGTGGCGGCCGAGTTGCCAAAAAGGTTAATTAATTGAATGGCATTAAAACGGCATTAAAGTGCTATTAAAGCGTTGTATCTGTCTTATTGTCTTAATGCAGCTCAGCTGAGAGCAGACCACACATGCCAACAGCTACCAGTTACCTGCCACATGCCACATGCCACATGCCACCTGGCTGCAATGCAGTTTAATGATTTTTACGACTTCATTAAAAATGCATTCAAAAAAATGTTATTTCATACGAATATACGTTGCTGCTGCCGTTGGCTTAATGCATTTGTTATTGCCACTTGTGCATATAGTATTCAATTATTCAAACCCACCCGAGAGTGGTGCAGGTGGTGCAGGTGGTTCAGGTGGTTTTGGGTGGGTTGGCTTGGCAACAGCGTTCGCGTTTGCCATTGCCATTGTTTGCAGTCAGTGGCGTGGCGCAACTTCATTAAATGCACTTGAACCAACTACGCCCACAACATTTCTTCCCTTTCCCGTTCCCGTTCCCGTTCCTCTTCCTCTTCCTCTCCCTTAACTTGCAACTTTGGCCCGTTAAAATTGCTGATAATGTCATGGCAACCAACTCCGTCCAGCTTCGTTCCAACTTGGCAACTTCAAAGTTGATGGAGCTGCCAAGGCGCATACATCATCATCATTGCTGTCAGTTCGTTAAAAAACAAAAACAAAAACAAAAAAAAAACAACAAAAAAAATACAAAAAAAAATACTAAAAAAAGATCCACAAAAAAAACCTTTAAGAGGATGCCTGCCGTGCGATGCGCTTGATTTTCTCTGCACCTAAATTAGATTTTTGCCATTTTGTTCGCGCCTTCTGCCAAAGTCTCGACAACTTCAGTTGGCGTTTTTTATTTTCATCATCTTCTTCTTCTTCTTTTTTCCATTATTAATTTGATTTTGTGCTGTCGACGAGTTCACTTGAGTTTAAGTTTAAGCTTTGAAATGGAAAGTTGCGACTGCGTCTTTGGCGAATTCCATTTAGTTGTATTATTGTTTAAACAATTATTATAAACAGGATATGGGCACAAATTGTTGTTTATTCAGCTAATTAGCGACGAAAGTTTTTTTTTTTCATATATTTTTTTTTTGCCGAAAGTTTTAACGAGACTTGTGTAAATATTGTAAAAAAAAAAATGCCAATAGATTAGTTTGCGAGGAGGTATCCAAAGATGAGTTCATAAGCACGCACGCGCAATTTACTTTTGAGAAAGTAATCAAAATAAAGAGAGAGAGAAAAAAAAACATAATTTCTTACTTAAAATTGAAGATTTCTGAGAGTAATTGTGAGTTAATGTTTATGTTTGTGCTTCACGCACGAAAACAAAGTTTTTTTTTTTTTATTTTTTAGCTTTTTTTTGTGCTAAACTCAATTCGAATAAAGTTTTTGCAAGGATGGATTTACATAATTTGAAGCTGCGTTGTCATTAATTACTCAGCAGGTCACTTGAGCACGTTAAATTCCAAGATAGGAGACCCTAATCCAAATGTGAATTCCAAATGCGCTGCGGGAAGCTGCTAAGCTAAGCTTTACTTTCTTTGGCTAACTGCTCGAAATTGGCAATGGACTTGGCACTTGGTAACACACACACACACACACACACACACACACACAAATATACAAACAGCTTATCGTTTGTTTTCCCATGATCGTTTGTCTAGCCAAACCTCTGTTTTATTTTTGTTTTTGTTTTTTTTGTTTTGGGCAGAAGAAAAACAATCAACGCGCCTTTTAGCTGCGAATTCGCATGGCCGAAATGAAAGAAAGATACTGAGATACTGAGAAAGCCAGAAAGCAAGAAAGGTTAAGAAGAAGAAACTCGTGCGAGATTTAAAGTTTATTTGGCTTTTAGTTGTGCTTTGTTTGTGGCTTTTGTTGGCCAAGTAAATACTTAAATATAGCACACTTAAACAGTTGTGTTTTTGTTGTAGCGAAAGTGAAATTCGGACGCGAATCTAACTGGGATGCGACTGCCTCTCTAATGAGAGTTAATTACAACATCAAAGCGTTGTCTTCTCTCTTTTCCCCCATTAATATGGCGCTATCTGACCGGACCCGAACGTATCTGCAATGCCGGGAACTACTCGGGGACCAGATTGGGCACAAGTTTCGATTAGGCGCGGCCAAAAAGGCAAAACCAACTACAAAATACACACACAAACAAAACAGCAGACATAGAACAATAACATTTTTGCGGGGTCGAATATAAAAATACTCTACGTTAGCTGCAGGATATTTACTTATTTATATAACTTGCATTCACAATTTTACTTTAAAGCCTTAAGGAATGGACTTGATTGCAATTGTTTTAAATTAATAATATAATTAATACTGAAATTTTAATTCCTAAAGCAATTCTTAACATACTTGGATTTTTTTAATTAGCCTAGAAACGTTGCCTTAAAAAATAACTTTTAACTAAAGTTACCTTAAATGGTTTTTATACCCAAAAAAAAATTCCCATAACTTTAGCAATGATTATAGATACAAAAAAAATAAGTTTGCTATAAACTAAATAATAACAGAAATTAGAAAACATATTAAAAATTGTCTATGTTGACTTTTGATTTGAATTGTTTTATTAAAATGGTTTAAGTCCAAAAATAAACAGAAAACATACCAGGCTATATATATAATATAATAATATAAAATATAATAATAAAAAATATAAAAAACTATATAATATTATATTGAAAATACTTGCATTAAATATTTAATTTAATAAGTTTTTTATAAGCAATTTTATGTTTGCTTATAAAAACTTATTAAATTATTAAATAAATAATTTTTTTAAGCAAAAACTAAATTTTAGGCATATATATCTATATGATATAGTAAAGCTTATTAAACGAATTTAATAAATTTAATTAACAGCGCTAAAAGAAGCAGCTAAACAAAGTTTAAAGCCTTCAGCTGCTCATTAAATATAATTTCTTAAAACTAAGAACACTTAGTTGGCTGAAACATATTTAAAACTGTCTCCTTTACTGCCTAACACATAACAAAATTACAGTGCTCACTTCAAGGGTATAGAAAATATATAAAAAAAATAGAAAAAAAAAGAAAAAAAATGAAGAAGAAGCAGAGAGGTTGGCGAGTGGAAAAACCGCGCTTAGCAGCCAAACTCTAAAGTAGAGAAAGTACACGCGGCGCACATGTAAAAGTTACCCAAAATAAAAAAAGATGCGAATCTTCGCCTTCGCCTTTGGCTTGTTTTTTTTTGTTTTTTTTTTTTTCTTTTCGGATTTGGATTTTGGATACGACTTCAGTTTTCTTTGGGGTCAAATCGCATATACTACGACTTTTACCGTTCGCTTTCGGACGCCTACGAAGATCACAAATTGTGTCTTGTAAATATTACAACATAAATGCTGGTTGTTGTTGCTATTGTTGTTGTTATTACCATTGTAACAAGATGTTGTTGTTGCCCTGTCATTTGCATACTTAACACCTTTCGGCACACACAGAGCGTGTCTCGTCTCGTCTGGAAAAGTTTCTTCACTTGAGCATCGCTGACAGATTGGATTGGATTGGATTGGATTGGATTGGTGATGGTAGCCCCTGAGACGGATTGTCGTTGTCGAGAGTTTTGCTTGTTTTTTCTATTTTTTTATATTTTTTTTTCTGTTTTTTTTTTTTTTTGTAATTAGAAAATAATCGACTGCATCTCTCGTTTTGAAGAGTTTCGGTCTTACTTTCAATTTCATCTGCATGTGCAGAGGCAATTCGGCAGACGGGGTGTACAGGGTGTCTATGAATGGAAATGGAAATGTGGAGTTTTCAATGGCTCTGTTTTTTTTTTATTTGTGTTTTTGTTATGCATGATTTGTAAGTCTGTCGCTTTCTTTCATTGCAGCGCTGATGACTCGGCATTGCACTATAAGATTACTATTATTAACATACCCTGCACACGTAAATATGCGTCGAATGGGTATTATAATATTATAATTGTGGCTGGCAGACGCAAGCTTCGAATTCCGCTTCTTTATTTAACTCTTTGCTAAAGAAAATCCAAGTCTTGTCTAGACATAAATTATAGCTACTTTTTTAAACAGTTGAACACAATTATTTAACTATAATTATACTTATTCTTTAAATGTCTGCAAATTTTGATTAAAATTTTTTCATATAGGACTATCCATCTAACTGAAACCTCAGCGAACTCGGCTGTCCTTAAAGCTATTTTAATACAATTTGCTACAGCTGCTGATTTTTTATATTGTTAACTAAATAAATTAAAATCGAGTCGATCGCTTTGCTATTTTACATAGCTGTCATACAAACTGATCATGTTAAGGTTATTTTTTCTTCTTCTTATATTTGTATTTATCTTTAATTAGCCACTTTATTTCGAGAGTTGATTTTAATTTAAATTAAAAAGAATATACTTATTTATATTATATTTATATATTGCAATATAATTTAAATTGAAAAGAATAGACTTATTTATATTATATTTATTTATTATAATATGTATAAATATGAATAGAAATATTTATTATTTCTTTATTTGATATTATTTATTTTTACATTTATTTATTTATTTTTATATTTGTTTGTTGTTTTTTGTTTTAAAAACTAGTCCCCAGGGTATTTTCAAATTTGGCACACTAAAAATAGTTCGCCTTCTGCGGTGATTATTATTATTATTGTTATTGTTATTGCTTTATTGTTGCAGTTTATTGCCAGTGGGCAATCAACAGATTCGTTATCGCTGTGCAGGCCAAGAAATCCATTAACTCTTTTTTTTTTGCGTATATTTTTGCATATGCTTTGGAGGCGGACGAATCGGGGAGGGGCCATCATATAACACTTTCACTCGCCCTTGCTCCGATGGGAGGGTGGGTTGGGGGGGGGGGGGGGGGGGGGGGGGGGGTTTAAAAAATCCATTACGATATTTGCTCAGACGTTTATCAATTTGAATCAATAACGAAAACTCGCAACATTTTATTCGTGGCCCTCTAAGAGCATTGATTAATGGCTTATCATCTGTGTACTAAGCGTCGAGTAAACTTGGCCCGGACCGGCGGGGCGGCAAATTACAAGCGCCGTTAAAATTTCACTTTCTAAGTTTAAGAAAAAGAAAAAAAAAAAAAGAGTTGGCCAGCAACAGGTGAAATCTTTGTGTCGGCTTCCTGTGCTGTGGAAGAGGCGCAGCGAGATGAACGGAAAAAACTTGAGAGTAAAGTTAAGATATTAAGAATAATTATGCCGGGAAAATTGATAAGGTTGCCGTCGTAATGTTGAGCAATTAAATTCATAAGCGCCTCAACCTGTGGGGCACCCTAATTTTGCAGCAATTTGTTGCTGCTGGGGCATGTTGCATGTCAGAAGAAACGTGGCTAATTAGTGGAGTAAAAGTGGCCAAAACACAGCAAGAAGAAATAAAGAAATTTACGTAGAACCAAACATGCAACATGGTTTGTTTTTTTGTTGTTTTTTTTTTTTTTTGGGCTAGCCAAGCTCATCAGTCGATTCTATTATGTTGTTGTATAATTTGTTTTTCTGCGAAAAACGTCTCTTTTTTTTTTTTTTTTTTTTTTTAATGATGTGAAAGAAAGTTCGTCTAATGACGACCCTCGACCCACCAACATAGATCTATTGTCAGCGCTCGATCAAATGAAGAACCCCAACTGATATTCGAAACTAGCCTCGTCCGAGCTTCGATGTCCATCGTCGTCGTCTCTGCCCAGCATGCAAATCTCTGCCAGCGGCCAACGGGCAGCTAATCAATCAATATGCGACTCTGGCCGGGCTCACACAGTAGCCGTAGCCATGGAGTCATAAATATTTGTACGCAGACACCTCAACACAGCATAAAATGCCACATAAATAATTAGCCATCAAAATGTGCAACAGAAGCTGGCTAAGACAGAAAAGTGATTTTGTGATTTTGCTGTAACTGAAAACTTTCGCCACAGAATAATAATGAATGAAAAAGCGCATTGACAGCTGTTGCTGTTGTTTTTGTTGTTGTTTTTGTTGTTGCCACAGCGGGTGGCAAATTGAACTTGGCCCCGTCCGTGGGTGTCGAGGAAGTTGCACAAACACACACTAAAATGCCACTCGATATCTCAAAGTGTGTTTTTATCGCTTCTCGGTTTAGTCGTTAAACATAAAATTCAAATTTAAGCTGCCTTAACTTTATTTTTAATTAACTGATTTTCAGAGGAAATCGGTTTTTGGCTGAGATTCGTTTTGTGCTTTAATCTGGGAATATATTGGCTTTGTTTTGTATTCCCAAAAGCAATCAAATTTAAGCGCATATCATTTTGTCAAAAGATAATCTATTTAGATAAAATATAATTGTTGGTTTCCATAAATAAATCAGACAATACTTTTATTGGTTAAAATGCATGAGAAAGCTTAAAAAGATTAATCGTTTATTTATAACGACTTTCTGTTTATAGTTTAGTTTTATTTCCTTTTATTTAAAAGCGTTTTTAAATCTGTCTTTACAATTTTAAGTTTACATTTGCAGCCATCAATTTTTCTAAAACAACATTTAAAAAATATTATTAAAGCTAAGCTGATTTTCTATTAAAGTGAATTTTTTTTTTTAATGGATTTTTATCTTAGATTTATCTGCATTTAAATGTGAATTGTGAGATAGAATTTTTATTATTTTTATTTCGTATGGATATGTTATCAATTATGATTTTTGAGCTAGCATAACTTTTTATAAATGAATTTAATTTTTATAAGGCTTCACTTAGGTTTTAAGAATGGGGCTCTGAATTAATTTTGTAAATGAAGGTTGTTTAACTAAAATTTAACAATAATCCATAACAGGCCACTTTTAATAAATAATGAATAATTCCTTGTTGGGTTTTAAGTGCATTCAACACTTTGTTAAAATTCATATTCCACATTTATTCGAAGATTTTCCTAAAGATAAAAGTCAATATTGATAATCAGCTCAATATTTATATTCAAGTCGCACACATTTCAAATAAAGCACTCTCACTTTTTGATTGTGTAAGCTTTCTTAACCCAAAGTTACTTAATTAAAGCTCAATTATGCTCAATTAGCTTAAACAAAAGCTGATTAACATTTAACAACTTTATCGTATGAAGTTTGCATAGAAAGGAAGTGAGAGAGAAAAATGCTTTTTATTTGGCTTAAACAGGCAATTCAGTTATAACCACGTCTAAAAGGGTATTTTAACTGCAATGATAACTGTTCCTTCCGCTTGTTAAATCACTTTTCAGACACTTTCAGCCAACCTGGTGTATGGGGCATATATCATTATCAAATACTCTCTAATTACAATTTGTAAAAATGTTCTGATAACTGCAATTGTCAACATGCTGTGACTTAACCCAATTAAGTAGGAGGCCAACAACAACAACAACAACAACAATGAAATACGTGTCTTCGTTTTTTGCCTTATTTTCTTGTTAGTGCTGTAATTTGGCATCTGAAAGCGCGAATTTCATTTCCAACTAATAAAAAAAAAAAAAGATGAAGAGAAAAATGAAAGAAAAAAAAAATACTGTTTGCCCGTTGCGGCTTAAACTCTAATTAACGCCTCATCTCTGCGGTGGCGAAGGTGAAGAGTTGCCCCCGCCTTCCCAGCTCCCAACTGGCAACTCCGTCCAACTCGCTGCCAGAGAGATTGTCTTTAACCCATCGCAATGCTTTGAACTGTCTTGACGTTGTGCCCATTCTGTCTGCCTGAGAACGGACCAGGAGCTGAAGGTGCAGTCGGAGCTGAAGTTGGGTAGTCAGGGGACGAGGTAACATCAGTTTTGGC
The DNA here is from genome assembly GCA_004143845.1 of Drosophila lacertosa. Taxonomy (NCBI): domain Eukaryota; kingdom Metazoa; phylum Arthropoda; class Insecta; order Diptera; family Drosophilidae; genus Drosophila; species Drosophila lacertosa. Next base: position 3,559 of record SCDZ01000263.1, on the reverse strand, counting down.
TGGTGAATCTTTTACGGTATTTCAGCTGCTCAGCCTCTCTCAGTCGTCACGTCGTCCAATTAGACGCACTTTAAGGGGTCATTAAATGTATATGCGATTTTATTATTATTAATAATTCCTGCATTTTATGCATTTTAAAGAGTGCCAACTGTAATTGCAGTCTGGACACCGGGCACAAATCTACAAATCTACAAATCTCAAATCTCAGCTAACAGTGCTTCTGGCCGTGTTGTTGTTGTCGTGGCGAGTTTTTAACGCGCTCAGCTTCCGGTTAGAGTCGTTAAAACAAAATAAAAATAAAAAAAGCAAAAACTGCTCCTCTTTCGTCTATGGCTATGTTAGCACTTGTTGTTGTTTTGGCTTTTACGATTTACTTTTTTCTGTTAACTTTGTTTTTTTTTTTGATTTTGTGTGTTTTCGCCACGCTGCTTTTTACACCTCGTTCTTTACACTCGAAACTTTTTTTTTATATGCTTGTTTCTTGATAATTTTTTCGTTGTTTTTGTGGCTCTCTTTCTCGCGCTCGCGTTTTTTATTTCATTTTTTTTTTTTTTTTTATGTTTTCATTTCGTGGCATCGTCGCGCGTTAATTGAATTTGCGGCCTGGCAGCGCCCAACCCGCCCCGCCCCATCCCGTTCCGCCCCGCCCCGCCCCGCCCCTTCCCGCCACAATCCTCTCGTGGGTACTTCCAGCAGCTGGGTCCAGTCTATTTGCTGCGCTATTTATTTAATTATATTGCCGCTCACTGAATCGGACTCGGGCTCTGGTTAGCTCGTTGTTTGCCTTTCTAGCCGTTTAAATTTGCCTTCTCTTCGTTTTGGTTTTCAATAATAATTTGCATTTTTCAGCTGCTTAATCTTCATAGTTCCACAATCTTAATTGTTTTTGCTTTTTATTTTGTTGCCAGGAAGTACGTCGACTTTTTTGCTTGACTAACCATCGCATAATAAAGCCAAAAGAATGAATTGCGCTCAGAACTGTGACTGCATTTCTTTCATACACATTGTTTTTTTATTCTATTTGCATTTGCATGTTTATGTTTACTTTGGCATTAACTTACAGCATTGAACTTCCGTGGTTAAAACTCAGGCAAGTGTTTTGCGTAAAATGCTGTAATTTTTTATTTATTACCTACATTTACTATGAATTCAAGGAACTTTTATACGCTCTACAAGTTTGTGTTAAAGCAAACCATTTTTAGTTACTGCACTTTCAGCTTAGCCGAGTTTCCAACCAAACATTTGCATTCTTGCAGCTTGTGTTCACATTTTTTATTGCATACTTTTGGGTGCTGCATGAAAAAGGGCTTGCAAAGGAATTTATTTTGCCTTGGCATAGATCAGCAAACAAATGTTTAAAAAGATAACTTTAATGAATATAAATTGTTTAGCTCAGCGTTAAGAGCAGTCAGCGTAAATAAAATATAATAAATATAATTCTTTTAGAAATAAAAACACTTGCAATTGTAGTTAAAATATTATCTTTCATATACATAATTTAAAATTTATTCTTGCTCGTTTTGGCCTTTATACAAAAATATTCATATATATAGTTATATATATAGATATATTAATTTATATAGTTATTATAAAAAAAAAACACGTGCTGAAATATAATGCCTAATACTTAAATAGTTCGAATACTTGGATAGTTCATTCGTGGGGGAATTGATTACAATGTGTTAAGGTTAAAAGACAATTTTACAATTAAAAGAATTTTAAAAATAAGGCGTAATGTTATGATTAATATTAAATATATGTATATATTAAAGCAAACATATTTACTCGATTTTATGTTTAAAGTGCTGTTTGTTGTTTAGTTAAAACAGTTTCAAACTGTTTTCTTTTATTTTTCTTCTGAATATTTCACTGCATACTAATTTGGCACGCATGGATTAAAAAAAAAAATAGTTGGAATTATATTTAATGCTTTGAAGTTGCTGTACTTTATGTTTATATCAAAAAAATTGCGTATAATATATACAATTAATACGAGGGATGGATCGGGGAAGTATGGGGGAATTCTTTATATAAGATTACGGTATGCTATGTTACAGATTTATGAACGCTCTTTTTATAAATATCCATTACAAATGATTTGTATAACAAAACTGCGTCTTAGAACTAATTAAATATTTGTATTTATATATGTATATATATATAGATATTATATAGATATTGTATATATATATTCTTTTTTGACCAAATTTTGGTAGCAACTCAAAAATATACACGCACACAAACAGACACACACATACACATACATATACACATACACATACAGTAGTTCGTAGGTTGTAGTTTTAGTTTTCAGTTTAATTGTTAACTTGGCGAGACTCAATTGGCTCAGTCGACTTATATGCATAGTGCTAGCTAGATAAATCTATGTATATATATATATATATGTATATATATTTATATTTATATTTATATATATATAGCCCATATTCAATATATATTATAATATATATTTATTAGTATAGTAGCTGCTCGCGATTAACTTCAATCGTTGGCCATGCAATAGCCCGAATAGGTTTGAATGTTGTCCTCCAGGAAACTCTCGCCCGATATGACGCCCGACTGTGTGTGATGGCTGGGACAGCGATGTCCTTTGGGGCACTGGCACAGCGAGTTGATGTTGACCTCGTCGAGGAACTCTTGCCGTTTACGCACCGTGAACAGCTTGCAGGGCTGCTTGCGCTGACAGCGAAGGCGCTGCAAAGGCATAAAGAAAGGAAAGGTAATTAATACAAAAGGTTTAGATATTGACAAAGATGATGAAGAAGATATAGATATAGATAGAAGGGGATAAATATTGAGATATAGGCAGACACATATATTTAGATGGATAAGAATAGAGATTCGTGTACAGATATGGTAATGATAATGAGAAGATATGAATAGAAATTATAGTATAGATATGGCTTAGATATCGATGTAAAGGTATTGATAACGATAAAAATAAAAATATAAAATATATCTATATAAAAATAAAATATAAATAAATAAAAAAGTAAATATAATAGGAGCAATAGTTATGAAAAGATAGGAATAAAGTTTAAAATAAGGTGTCTATGTGGAGGAAGATAATGTTAAGAAATACAAATATATGATTTGAAAGTGATGAAGATAAAGATATATACATACAATTAAATATTAAAAAAACAAAATTAATACAAATACATATAAATAAATATAAATGAATATAAATAAATATAAATCAATATAAATAAATATATATAAATATAAATAAATATAAATCAATATAAATAAATAAATATAAATATAAATAAATATAAATAAACATAAATAAATATACATAAATATAAATAAATATAAATAAGTATAAATAAATATAAATAAATATAAATAATTACAAATAAATATAAATATAAATAAATATAAATAAATATATATAAATATAAATAAACATAAATAAATATAAATAAATATAAATAAATATACATAAATATAAATAAATAAATATAAATATAAATAAATATAAATAAACATAAATAAATATACATAAATATAAATAAATATAAATAAATATAAATAA
>SCDZ01000262.1:0-91001 GCA_004143845.1 Drosophila lacertosa | reverse complement strand
AAAAAAAAAAAAAAAGAAAAAAAAAAAAAAAAAAAAAAAAAAAAAAAAAAAAAAAAAAAAAAAAAAAAAAAAAAAAAAGGGCAACAGGCAAGGGAACACATCGGGACAATCAAGAGACAGGCAGCGTTTGTTTTTTTATTGTACATATATATTTATTTTGTGTTCAGCGCATTTCCTAGAAATCAAAAAATACAAAAATATGTTGGCGCGTTTTGCCAATAAATGCTTTGTTGTTGTTGTTGCTGCCACAAAAACTCGCAAGCGCTTGCAACAGGAAATATGTACATACATATATATAAAATATAAATGTATATACATATATATAATATGCTTAAGCACACACACACATGTGCATTTATTTACTTTACTTCACTCTTTTTTTTTTGCGCACTCAAACACTTCCGACATTTTAAATGCAGCGATATTACCGGCTAAATAAATCAACATCAGCAAATAACCAACAACAACAAAAACAGCAGCAGCGGCGGCTGCGAAGAGCAAAAGCAAAAATCAGCCATGTGCATTTGCGCCACGCTTGAGAGAGTCGCAGGTTATGCAAAGAACACTGCGCTCTTAATCATTGTGACGTCACTGGCACAAGATTTTAATGAGCTTCTATGAAAATAACGAGTTTTAAATTGCTGAAGCTTACAAGATAAAAAATATCGTGATTAAAGTTACAAATGAAGATCCTTCTTTTATTTCATTTATTTAAACATTATCGCTATGAAAACCAAACACAAAAACGAACTTGTGACGTCTTACTTCAGAATTCGTTTAAGCGTTGGAATAACGGAACTGCGCTTCGCGCAACCTGTAAATCTCATTAAATCGTATGCATTTGCGCAGCTTCAGTCAACGTGCTCTCTTCTTCACTCCCTCGCCCTCACTCTTATTTAGTCACTCTGCTCACGCGCTCTTTCAATTCGTTTGTGGTGCGACTGCGGCTGCTGCTGTTGCAGTTGGCGTCAAAAGCACTCAATGCATATAAATGATTTTAATCAATGGCGTTGACGTCGACGCTTATGCAGACACGCACACACACAAACAGACACACACGCGCACACATTAATAACAATAAACGATGCGCGATCGCAACAAGCATAACAAATGCTTGCAATGCGTGTTTTAGCATTTGGAATGTTGCCATTGGAACTGCAGCGAAAGCTTGATTAATGTTGATTTGCACTGTTAAATAACAGCTGTTACCTATCAAAATGAATGTTAACGTAAAAGTGAAGCTTGACAGCGGCTAGACTGATCAGATGAGATTATCAACTTCCGTTAAGTGTAACAACAGCAGCAGCTACAAAGTTTGATAGTAATAATAATAGCCATAATTTATAATTAGAAATATTTGATTAATGATTTGCACTCTTTAGCTAACAGCTGTTAAATTTGAAAATGACTTAATACTAAATATTATTGATAGTTGATTAATCACTTTGACAACTGCTTGATTGATCAGATCAGATAATCAACTTTCAATAATAACAGAAGAAAAACGTTCACAATAATAATAGCCATAATATATTTTTAGAAAAGCGTCTAAGCCGCTAAATAAACATAAGCTGCGGCAAGTAAACTTAAAAAAAAAACACTAAAACAAATTCAAACAAAACGGAACATTAAAAAAATTAAAACAAACTGTGTTACAAGTACTTAAACTAACAGCAAACACAAGTACTTAAAGCAACTAATTACAGCCAAACAAATTTGCAAACGTTTGATTGTAAATTTAACAGAAAGAACTAAAAACAACAACATCAACAAGAGAACAGAAAACAAAACCATCGCCATGAAGAAGCTGTCACTAAATGTGAGTATCAAAGTGAACAAAGGGAGGGAGGTGAAAACCAAGAGGCATAAAAGGGGAAGTGCCAAAGAAATTTTGTTCTTTTTTTATTTGAACAACATGCGATTCCAAGAATTTTCAGAATCCGGAATCTTTTTTATACAAAATGCACTTTTCAAGTTCAGCGTAAAAAAAGAAGCAGAAACAGAAACAGAATCAGAAACAAGAGAATGAGAATCATCGTTGATTGTGTGGGCTCGGCATTGGTTAGCACTCGATCTTTGGTCTGGTCCCTGTTGAGAGATGTTAATGAACTTGAAATGGCCATATCATAATGATGAAGTTGCACTTGGCTCTTCGCACTGCCGACTGATTGAAATCGAGAAATCAATTCGAAATTGAATTGCAAATGGAAATGGAAATGGAAATTGAACAATTAAAGTGCATGATGAATCGAACCAATTGATAAAGGAAAAACTCTGCAGAGACTTTCCAACAGTAAAAAACTCTTTCTTATATGTATTTCCGACTTCATATAGCTTCAGGAGAAGTCCTTAACATTAAAGAGCAGCTTTACATTGTGTTGGGATTCGAACCCTGTTTCTAACACAAAAGATTAGACAACTTAAATATTTACTTACTTATCTTTACAAGTGTTATTTTGAGATGTGACTAACAATCTTTAAGAACACTTATCAACTTTAGATAAATCACACAAATAGCTTTTATCATAAAGCTTATCACAAAACACAAACATTTTTATGAGAAAAAAAAACCTCTTTCTACGAATTTTCTAACACCGAAACAAAGTTAATATTTTTAAATGCACATACATACTATATGAATATATACATATATATATATTTAAGATCTGCAATTTTCTGCAACTGGCGCTGACCTTGCACGTTGGCCGCTTGGTTTTTAACGGCTTTTTTTGAGCCATTTTTAAATTGAATGCTTCAATAAAACTTTGCATAGCCTGATTTTTTATTTTTATTTAGGCACGCGCCCAATTGAAAAGCAATTGTGAGTTGAGACGTTTAAAATGTTTGCAACACGATTATGAAGTTGCCTCCCCTTCGTTGTGGCAGCCGGCAATCAAGTGGACTCTGATTGTTAGCAGCGGCCGCACTTTGAGGTTAATGTGTGGCAAAAAAAAAAATGTATATACATATATATATAAGTGAAAAGGGAAAACAGATACAAACAAACAAAAGCGACTGCCACGCTTTGATGTTGCCAATTGAAAGTGGCCAGCAGTGCCATTTATCAAAGCACAATTTGCATATGTTTTCCATATTATTATAAGTACTCCACTCCTATATATATATATGAATGCCATATAACATCTGCCAGATGCAGCCTCTGACAGGCTATAGCTGACTTATTGTACAGTTCAATGCCCCACCGAGAACACACTTACCAATAAAGGGTATATTTTCAATAAATTACAAAAATTGTTGAAGGGTTTCTTAAGCTTAATTTTTGTTAAGAGTTTATTTTTTATTTAATAGCTCTTTTATGCTGCTAAATAAATTTGAATTTCTGTTAAGAAAAAAAACCAAGTTTAGTTCTGCTTTACTAAAGTTAGAGCATTAAATATTCGTTTGTTGCAGTTCTTTTCCTCTAATTAACTGTTATTGTATTGCATTAATTAATCCTATTTGCACTTGTCAGTTATAACAAGTTATCTAGTCAAATCTAATCTTTATAGCTTGACGACTTTATCTATGACTCAATGGGTAGGCAACTATAATGGGGAGGGGGGCAAAAAAAAAATAAAATTGCATAGATAGTTATCTATGAATTGTAATCATGGCCAGATCAAATCAATTTTCAAATTGGCTGATGCAACAGTTTCTTTTTTTATGCAGCATTTAATTTTTATTTGCCATTGCCAGCAACATTTATTTTTATGGCGTGTTTGTCTGCGCATTAAATTGGCCTTTAATGGCCATAAAAATGCACACACAATAACACACACATATGCATTTATCTATATCCATATGTTTGAATGCTGTAAATGCAGCAATTAACTGATTTTTATTTTTATATTCATTTTCATTTTCATTTTCATTATTATTATTATTATTATTGTTTGCTGCTACTGTTGGCTCGTAAAAAGTCCGCGTGCGTTCTTATCCCAGCCAGTCAAATTAAATGTTGTAATAAGCCAATAAAAGTTAACAATCAATTGACAAAACTGCCAATAAAAAAAAGGAAACTTTGCCAAACAACCAAAAGGGGGCCCGTCACCAACAATAACAAATGCACTAAAAACCAAATGAACAGCGAGCAACTAAACAACGTGAACAAGCAACCCCCCCCCCCCCCCCGCTTATATACCCTAGCTTAGCCCACCCAACAACAACAACAACAACAACAACAGGTTACCAAATAAGTCGCACACAATTTACAAATGTTAATGATTGATTTTATGTCATGTAATCGGTGGAAAACTAGTTTGCAGTTTGCACTTTTTTTGTTTTTACTTTAATTGACGTCAACTGCGCCCAAGTAACGCGTTAAACGACCCGTCACGCCTCCCGCCCCCTTTTCGTTTACCTGGCAACGCTCTTCGATTGGCCAAGTTTTTTGTTTTTGGCCTTTTATAGCCGCACTTGACGCTTTGGCGTCACACATTTCTTCCGTCCTTGGCCGCACAGCAACAACAACAGCAACAACAACAACAATAAACAATTACAGTTGCATGTTGTTAAATCAGCTAATACCCTCTAAACAACTTTCGAAGTAGCTGGAATAGTTTGAAACCAAGTTTGAAAGACCAAAACTCAAAAAATTAGTAGAAAAATGTTTTGGCTTGTGAAATTCAACTTTTATACTGCATAAGTTTTTTTTATATTAAATATGAAAATTATGCTTAATACCTTTTATTATCCATAATGCTCCAAGCCATGTCCCAAAAGTATGCAATAATTTTAGATAGTTTTCATGTTAATTAGCATTTAAAACCTTTATTTAAATGTAGTTAAAATTCCAATTCAAATTCAATTATGTTTGTTATTTATATATAAATTCAAAACACTTTCGCCTGATTACTGTAAATAATGCTAATAAGATTTTATATTTTAATTAAATTTTTTTTATAACTTAATTAAAGAATTCTTATTGGGCTTGCAAATTTTCGTTAAGAGCTTCTCAATTTTGTAATTCACGCTTCGTTTAAATACGTTTGCACATATATTTTTATGTGAAAGACATAAACGTTTGCAACCAGATATAAGATCGCATAATAATCTTATCAGAACATTATCTCGTGCCTGCTTCAGGGTGCTATAAACGTAAACGTAACTCCTAATGGGGCCAAAGACTTTGGATGCAGCGTCCACCCCAAAAAAAAAAAAAAAAAGAAACCAAAAAAAAAAAACAAGAAAAGAAATTCTCATGAAACGTTTATTGCAACCAATCGAAATGTAAATTGATTTGTATGTGTGTGTGTGTGTGTGTGTGTGTATTAGTGTGGGCATTTCTCGCATTCTTAGAATACAGACAAATCTCGTGTGTTTATTTATTGTTTCTTGTTAATTCTTCTTGTTGACACGTTCAATGGCCGTTTACTGTAATTGCCTCGTGTGCTTGCACTTTGTATCCGTGACTCATTTTCCATTTCCATTTCCGTTTCTTGACAGTGCGAAGCGGCCAATACAAATTTGTATTTATATATGTACACATATAAATTATTTGATATAAGTACTTGTGGCCAATTTCTATTTGCTATTTTAAAAATATAGGTCGTTTCTTTTTGGCATTCCTTATTTGGGCAGTGTTGGAAAACTAATTAGGTTTTGTAATTTTTTTTTTGGTGTGGTGTTAACAGTTTGAAATTAATTTAATTTAAAAAATATACTAAAAGCATAAGAGTTTTTAGTATTTTCGAGCTGAGCTTCTTGGCTATAAAAACGAAAATTTGCATTGATTTTCAATTCCCGATATTGCCTGTCGTCGCCTGGCCACTTAATCAGCTTACGCATTATATTCCGTATGACCAAAAATAAACAATAAACGGGGGCTGCACCAGCTGCGCCTAATGGGCCTATATAGAAAGAGAAACAAAGAGAGAGAGAGAGAGGGAGAGGGAGCGAGAGAGGGAGTACGCTTAATGCTTAACGATTGCGGTTCGATAAATTTATTAATGTCGCGAGTTATTTTATTTTTTGCGATTCAAATGCAGGCGAAATAAATTCAATATCAAAACTTAATTATGTGATTTATGCGATTTTTTTAAAACAAATGACAAAAGCGGCAACAACAACAACAAAAGCAACGCAAAATTGGCACAATCAGCGGACGCAGCTTTAAATACTCACAAATATTCGCAAATAATTTCCTCAATGGACTTGTTTAATTTATATATATGTGGTTATACATATATATATATATATATATACATATATTGATATGTATAAGTTTGTGGCATGTACAGTGAAACCTGTGACACGCATCTCTGCCTCGTCGCGTTGCAAACTACTCAAAAACTTGTATTCGTATTCGTATTTGTATTCATTACGTTTCGTTTATATTTGCGGGGCATTTGAAAAACGAGTCGAAACCAGTTTTCGGTTCTCCATGCATGCTAAATTGTTTTGCTTTCAATTAAACTAATAAAATGCCAATTGTCGTATATAGTATAGACTATGTGTATGTGTGTGTGTGTGTGTATAGTGTGTGTGTATAGTGTGTGTGTGTTTGTCCAATGGTCGCCTAACTGGCTGGCAAAGCTGTAAGCCCCGTGGCCGGCCAGTGGGTGAATTTCTCGTTTCAGCGCCCGACTTGTCTATTTACCAATGCAATCTGATATAAACCAATCTATAATCGCTCGGCTGCCTTTTCAAAGTCAACGCGGCGTATGAGTAATGAGCAAAATATAAAAAAAACGGGAACAATTAACGGTTGTACAGTTGCGTTATTAATAAACATTTTCTTTGAATTGCGAACGGGGTTTAACAAAAGCGACAATTGCCTAAAAATTGTTAGTTTTTATTATTATTATTTTTATTACTTTTCTTCGAACTTGACGCCAACTAAAATACAAAAATAGTAACTAATTAAATATAATTAGCACAGCTCTAAAAGCTGCTAAATCTAGGCTAAAACTGAAAGCCAAAACACAGATCAAGCGTTGTTCTAAAGTTCATTAGCTTGGGAAACCTTTCAAACAAAATAAAAATTGCAGCTCTTGCAATGCAACAATTTCCTTAATAATAACATAAAAAAAATGTTAACTAGTTTAAGCTGCTGGTTACCGTGATTGAGCCACATAATTGCATATATGTATATGCATGTGCAGTAAACGTTTTTTTTTTTGCTTTTATATTTCTCATAGCTTTTTTTTTTGCCGGCAGGCAGGACACAATTCCACTCTCTATTGGCCGCAACAACAACAACAACAACAGCAACAAGCTGGTCGTTTCTTAACGGCTTTTTAGCGCGCTTCGACGCGGTTCGGAATGATAAGCAAGTTGGGCGTTATTTTATAATGCATATCACGTATACGCCTGGGTGTTCCACTCTGCATCTATAATGTGCAGCTGTGCGCGCAAGTGTGTGTTCGCTTGTGTGTGTGTGTGTGTGTGTATTGATCACTAACACACCTACACATGCACTTACATGCATAACTTGGCTGGCGAGTTCGCTTTTGCCCCGCCTCACTTCGCCTCGGCTCGCGTCGCCTCGCTTGGTTTGCCAGACTCGCTGTCGTCGCTGGCTCTCACAAATGTGTGTGTGAGTGTGTGTGCTGCTGCTGCTGATAAGAAAAAGACAACAGCAGCAGCAGCCGCAGCGCTGGCAGCAACAGCAGCAGCAGTTGTCTGGCAACCTCAACAGTTTTGCGATCTTCAGTTTTATTTTTGTTGCCAACAAAGTTGATTGCTCGCGCGGGTGTTTTGTTTGGCTTTGGATTTCAACTACCAACAACAGCAGTTGTTGTTATTGTTTATTTTGTTATTGTTGTTATTGTTATGTGTACAATAATAATACACAAGTTTCGCTGTTGTTTGCACTTGATTTTCGTCACTGTTTAAACATTATTTTTGGGACCGCTTTGGTCGCAACGTTGACGAAAGTGAAAAAGCAAACAACTTGATAAAAAAACAAACACACACAGAAACTTACATATATATGCATATGTGAATTACCATAGATATTGTATATATACTTATATATATATATATATCTATTACGAAACGTGCAACTATTAATCTTAATAATACTAATTGGATACAATACGGCGCACGAGGCAGAGCGATCAATCCAGAGATCAACAACAATTCAGCAGCCAATTGAAACGCGTCATGCAGCTTTATGGGCGTCGCGGCGGCAGCGCAGCAGCAGCGGCTGCTGGAAGCCATAGAAAGGCTCATCAAAAGCAGCAGGCGGTAGCCAAAGTGAGCGAAATTAATATACTCACACATACAAGCATACACTAACACTAACATGCTCATCCTATTGCCCTGCTGTTAAGCGACATTCACAAACAGACGCCGACAGCACCTGCCGCCATTTTGCAAAAGCGCTGCTGTTACTCTTGTTGTTTTTGCTGTTGCTGCTGCGCTATTAATTTAATGCCAAACAGAATTTAATGCATATTAAATTGCATATTAAAACGCGCCTGCTGCAAGCGCGGTGTCCAGTTGCAACAAAAATGCAAATGCCGCGTTGTCTACTAAATTAACAGCAGCGTTTAACGCAAGCGTAGCAACCAACATCAAGCAACAACAACAAGAACTGGCAACAGGCAAACAGCCAACAATCTCTGTGCCAGTTTATTTGGTACCAAGCAGTCTCGCCATGTCGCTGTGTTTATATATTTCTCTTGCTGTTGTTGCTGTTGCTGTTGTTTATGCCGAGTGGCCATGGTACCATGCAGTCTCGAGAGCTGTTTTAACAACGCAAGTGGGCCGTTTTAACAGTTGCTACATTTTGACCAAGACACTCAATGTTTTCCCACTGTAAATAGCATAGGCCGCGCTTAACAGCACACTTAACAGTGGCGCCTTAACAGCAAACATTACTCTGTGAATGGCAAACTTAAATATGTAAACAAGAAAGAATGTTTTGGTCAGAAAGGTACGACTGGAAGATATCCTGTAACATTAGTGAGGGATCGTAACACTTGTTGAAATATCCTTTTTCTTACTTAAGCAGACGAATGAACATATTTTCATAGACAAAAGCTTTCTTTTCATTGGAACCCTTTTGTTACCCTCTATTGCTTCGGGTGCAGGGTATAAATAGGTGTCTGCGCTAGGTAAACAAACAAAAGACAAGCCAAACTAAACTTTAACTTTTTGGCGCTGGCAACGGCAACGGCAACTTTGCCATGCTTGTGTAGCCAAGCGTTACGTTGTGGCACATATGTGCACATAGACAAACATACACAAATACATACATACATACGTGCACCTTTATGTATGTGTGTGTGTGTTTGTGCAACTGGTATGCACAAAGCATGCGCTTGTATGTTTTTTTTTTTTGGTCGTAGTATTTTGCAGGCATTTCATTGCCAATTCGCAGTAAAAAGCCATATAATAAGCAGATATTTACGGCGATAACGTGACCGCATACCTAGCCAAATTTAGGCGCCCTGATAAGGCCACAACAGACAGGTGGATGTTGTTATATCTTTATTTATTTTTTTTTTTTTTAATATTTATCAACTGTCGTAAAATTATAGAGAAGTGCCGCGCAAGCTTTGTGGTGAGCTGTGAAATTCTTAAAAACTATTGCGCATAAAAAGAATTCAAAATTCGTTATAATTGCTGTCATTATTTTTGGCTCATGACTTCATTCAATGTCGCCTGGCAGCAGGCAGCTTCTACACACTTCCACACACTTCTACACACGCACACACACGCGCGCGCAAAAAGCAATCAAAATCAAAGTTGAATAGTTTACAATCAGGCGCAAATCGACTTGGACATAAAACATGGCGAATTGCGTGGCAATGATTCAGTTATATGTACATACATATCTATATACATATATACATAAATTGGATTCTTTATGGCCTGACGAGAGGGTATTTTCATTTTGTCACAAAATTTGTAACATACTGTTCATATAATAGATTCCTATCAGTTAACATTAGCTTTATAGTGTACACATTCCAGAACTATAACAGCAAGGGTATTCAATAGTCGGTAAAGATTTAGATAACAGTGCTTGCTCGTTATTTTTATAATGCGACTGCTTGTATGTATGACAGACAGTTATTTAAATTGATACAAAGCGGCAGGCCGACAAATAAAATCAATTGGCAGCTAATCAAAGCACAATGCAAACAAATTGCCAGCACATGCTCCTCATGACGATGACGATGACGAGGTTCGATGATGATCGATCGAACCCACAAACAAACGAACGTTCAATCGTTCTATATATTCGCAATCGGTTCGCAGTTCGTTCTTTCGTTCGTTCGTTGGCTCCTGATGATGATGACGCCATCTGGCGTTGGCACGTACGAACCTAAACTGCGGACGGGCACACAGACACATGTTAAGCCTGAGCGCTAAGCTGCTGCTCTGTTGCGCTGTTATTTAATGACCATATCGATTATGCAATTTATGCGGCCGGCGGTAAGTGTTAAAAATAAATGCATCGAACTCGAACTCGTTCTCAAACTCTCCGCTTGATGGCCATAAATCGTGCAATTCGAATCCAATTAGCAGCCTGCGGCCGCCGCTGCGCAGAGGTCGTCGTGTGGGTAATGCGAGATAGCAGCAGCTGTTGCTGCGGCTGCTGTTAACTCTCCTCGGCAATGTAAAGTATACGCCCCATAAAAAATTCAATAAAAAAAAAATTATACCATATCTTGTGGGTTCAGCTGTTCCAGTGGCGCCACCATTTAAAAACATGCACTTTTCCAACACTCTGCAATGTTGTGTTACGTCAATTATTTACTTGCTTGCCTTTATTTAGTATTTAATGGCACTCACGTGTCGCACGGCAGCTGCTAATTATTATAGTATATGTATATATATATATTTGAAATAACCCCAAAAAAAAAATTTATACTAGAAAGTTGTATGAGTTTTTTGGCCAACTGTTGAGTTGCGCGCACAGCTGGCAACAGCATACGGCTAAAACATTTGGCTAAAAACTGATTGATGAACTTTTCTACATTTTACAACGAGCCATTGGCCATAAATCAAAAGCGACAACAACAGCAACAACAATAACAAATGCGCGCAACTTAATTGAAGGCATCAACAAGCCAATAAAAAATCAATTTAAATAAACACACTCAGGCCCTCACATAAACAATATGCATTGAGTATATGGCACGAAGCGGAATGACGTTAACGACGCGGGAGGTGCTAAGCGAATTGGGCAAAGACGAAAATTCGAAAAATATTTCAACAAAAATTGTTGTTGCTTTTGTTTGAAAAATAGCGACGCTATGTCTGCTTTGAATTTTCATTCATTTTTCAAATACACACACACACACACACGCGTACACGGGCAGCCACGCGAAATTTTCACACACAGCAATCAACGGGCACACACACACACACACATGCATAAACGAAGCGCAATGGAAAAATTTACAATTTTAATCAAATTATTCAATAGTTTGGAATGTGTGTCGCGACCAATTGAAACCGAGCCGCATGCAAATTGATAAAAATATGCAAATACACAATAATAATTTAATTTAATTTTTATTTTTGGGGGGCCTGTCTCAAAACACCAAAACGATATAAAAACGTATTTTTATGGGTATTTATTTATTTATGTACACACATTTATTTTGTGGTCATGTCAGGTACTCGAGTGCGGCTCGCCTTTGAGTCCAGTTTGAATCGTAAATTAGCCAAGTCGACAGTATTTGCAAATAATGCAATAAACATTGAAATTGTGCGCGCCTATTTTTAGAAGCGTGTCTGCAGTCTGCAGCTGTAGACACCTTTATGAAAACACCGAATGCAGATGCCTGAAGATTCCCAGTTGCACCAGTTGTTGTTGCAGATCGCCGCAGATAGCGCAAGATCAACACGAATTGCTGTATTTATTTTTAGCGCACA
This sequence comes from Drosophila lacertosa, assembly GCA_004143845.1. Lineage (NCBI taxonomy): Eukaryota > Metazoa > Arthropoda > Insecta > Diptera > Drosophilidae > Drosophila > Drosophila lacertosa. Next base: position 79,163 of record SCDZ01000262.1, on the reverse strand, counting down.
CTTTGCAGTTGCATTTGCAGACAGGCGCTATTTTTAGAAATCTTCTGCCCTACGCTTTGCAATCTACAATTTACAAGTACTCGCACTTTGCCTTGATTTGTCTCTCACTCTCTCTCTCTATTCGCTCTATCTCAGTCTCGCGCTCGGTTTGATTGAGCCTCTTTGTGCCCGACCAGGCCGACGACCACCCGTTGTGCTCTGGGGCCAGGCCTTTTTGCGGTCTCAAGGTTCTGCTTGGCCCATATCCACTTACCCAGTAAGCGGTTAGTGCGGCCAACTAAAGCAGAACTTAATTGTATCTCGACTCGATGCTATAAATAGCCCCGGCAGACAGTAAATTGTGCTATTTTTAAACTATTTCCGGTACTTGGCAACTTGTAAATTATCATATCATAGCATAAACATTACACTGTGAAAAATTCACATTAAGTTTACATATGAAATTCAAAAAAAAAAAAAATTAATCGAAGTTTTTATTTTGTTATCTGTAGCCCTATATTAATTTTATATGTTTTATTTTTGTTTTATTTTTTACAGATGTGTTCCCGCAACATAAAGATCTCGGTGGTGCTGTTTCTTGTTTTGATACCCATATTCACAGCGTTGCCACACAATCACAATCTGTCGAAACGCAGCAATTTCTTCGATCTGGAATGCAAGGGCATCTTCAACAAGACCATGTTCTTTCGCCTGGATCGCATCTGTGAGGATTGCTATCAATTGTTCCGTGAGACGAGTATACATCGACTATGCAAGTAAGTAAGCCCGACTAATCTATTCAACAAAAAAAAACAGAAGTCCATTACATATTATACCCTTAACTAACAACAACTTTGTCTAGGAATTGAGACACAATCTGAAATCCATACCTATTTAATTTTCCCCCACTACATCAACTACTTTTCCTTGACCTCCGCACAGGGTCCAACAACCAATTTGAAAGCAGTTCAAGGCGCCAAATTGCAAATTTGCTGTGCGCAAAAAATAAAAAACAAAAAAAAAATACTTTCTACTACCATGGTCACATTTGAAAGATGACCCTGACATGGTTATAAAATAACACAGGAAACTTTTCCCAGAAAACATCAAGAAAAAGAACAAACATCTGACACACTATATATGAAATATTTCTAAAAACAAATATCTAGCTGTTTTCTGCGCTTTTCCCAGCAGTTTATTTTATTTATTCTTTTTCATCTGGCTTACTTGATCTTATCTATCTATGCTAGCTGTATCTTATTCTTGTCTATTCGCTGCAGGGCCAATTGTTTCGCCCATCAAACCTTCGGAGAATGCCTCAAAGTGCTGCTCATCGATGATGAAGAGATTGTACAGCTGCAGCATTATCTCAAAGTTATCAATGGCTCGCCCTATCCCTTTCACAAGCCAGTCGTTTTTAAATACTAGATATCTGCTATTTTTCGTACTTTCATTTCGATTCTGCCTTTGTTTCACCCACTAATTTTTTCTCATTTCTTAATTTTGCGTTTTGATTGCATTTAAAATATATATTTGTGATTTTCTATGATTTGTTTCTATGTTTGTTTTTATATTTATTTTTTGTGCACTTTTATAGGAAAGACTGCTTTGATTCCAAATGGTTTGGCGAATGCGTTAAAGTGCTATTAACACCAGCGGAAGAGATAGCAAATTTACAACATTTCATTAAAGTAGTGAGTGGCTCGCCCATAACGTTTAACACGCAGACTTTATAACTCTAAGTGGTTGGGTTCGAATCGCCACCGAACAGCAGCACCAGAAGCCACACACACACACACTCACACATCCACACATATACGCAGTTACACGCACACGCACACGCACTTGCAAATGGAAGTAAATGTTAAAAAGTGATTCCAGTTCGCAAATGATTCGGAACTGGAGCCACTCGCATCCGAAGAATCTGAACACAACCACAATAACAACAACAACTACAAAGCAGAACAACAAATTAAATATTTAACGCCCAAATTTAATTCGTACTTATTTATTACTGTATGCTTTACAGTTTTTACTATATATATGTATGTGTTTTTTAAAAAATGAATTATTTTAATTAATTTATTGAAACGTTATGCGTTTGTTGTAAGTGAGGGACACGGGAACAATGGGGGGTATATGTATGTATGTATGTACGCGGGAACAGTGGGAATGAGAGCACACACACACACACACACACACGCACACACACACAGCACACATAAGGGGGGATATGGGGGGCAGAAGAATCGGTATCGGGGGAGAGGTTTCCTTCCCAGTACTATGATAGCAGACCCCGTTAGCCGAAGAAGTATTTATTTCTAAGTATTCTTAGCTTGTTTATTATTGCGTTATGTATGTAAAATAAAAGATCCATTGTTTTAATATACTTATTTAATGTATAATTATTATTTTTTGTATTGTATGTAAACAAAAAACGAAAGAAAAACAACAAAAATATCGCGTATTCCAAGCAGCATTTACATTTACATCAAAAGGGCAGAAAAATATTTGAAAAAAAATACTAAAAAAAAATACATTCTCACACCTACACACACACACACACGGCACACACACACACACTGATTCGCACCCACAAAACCGAAAGTATTTTGCAAATGTATTACATTTTTGTGCTATTTTGTAAAGATTTAAACTGTAATTAGCGTAAATTTGTTGGCAAAAGAGAAAAACAAATAATATACCCACGAATACATACAAATATTTTAGTTTAGAACGCAATTTGTGCAAAACACAAGCAAAACAAAAATCCTTTGGTAAAAACACGCAAAAAAAAACTAAAAAATATAAGAAATGCATTACAAATGTAGCAAAAAAAAAAAAAATACAAGAACAAAAACACATTTATGAATATTTATGTAAAATAATGAACAAAAACAATCGCTGGCTATTTGAGGGCATCCAAAATTGTGATAAATGAAATTAGAATGCGACACTGACGAGGGAGAGAGAGAGAGAGTGACAAGAGAGCACAAAGCAAAACAGAGAGAAAGGGAGAGAGCAACAAGTGCAGCAGCTGTCGTCGATGTTTGACGCGTTTCCGGCGCGACTAAAAACGCGCGCTTACCGTTTTTATTTTGTGGTACGTTTTCAGTTTGATTTTTCGTTAATTTGTTTTGATTTTTGAATTTTGCTTTTTGCCACGTTTTGTCTAGTGCAATTGTTTTTTGACATATTTACCATGCACTCGATATATTTTTGATATTGGCACAGGCACAAATCAATTTTTGAACTTCGTCTCCGCATTTTTGGGAGCGAGGCCTGAAAAAAAAGCTTTTTAAACTAACGCAGAACAATCTCTAATGCAATTCTCGTGTCCAAAAACAGGCAAGACTGCTTCGGATCACCGTTCTTCAACGCCTGCGTCGAGGCGCTGCAGCTGCACGAGGAAATGGACAAGTACAACGAATGGCGCGATACCCTGGGACGCAAGTAAACGGACGGATGCTGAACGCCTAATACTACCTATATACAACTACAGCAAGAACAGCTACTACTACAACTATATACCACACGATACGACCCACGAACGACGACTCGATTCGAGCGACGGAGACCAGAGCAAATCACACACGAGTTGAATTATCACGCGAAAAACCTTTATGCTTAAGAAAATGTTGGACAACAAAAAGAAAGCAAACAAAAAAAAATGAATATGAAAAATGCATAATACATAAATAAAATATAAACATAATCAAGTTAAAGTAAATATGCCACAGTGTAAAAGTTTTCTATATATTATCCTTCGCTTCAATTCGAAATTTTTGTACAATTGTTTTTGTCGTAGGGCCCCCAATTTAGTTTAGTTTTCAACTATATATATTTATGTGTATTTTTATGCATGTTCATTTTTAGTTTCAAGCAAAGGACAAAGCAAATCAGCTAAAAGAAACAGGAAAACGGAAAACTCCAAATGTCTGATGTAAATAAAATTAAATTTTCGTTTTTTCTTTTCTTTTTTGTTTTATAAAAAAAAAAAACATTTTAATACAAACAAACATGCATTAGCACATACATATAAATATATATATTGTAAATTTTTTGTGTATCCTTTAAGCAATTAAGTTAATTTTGTTACGTTTACGTTCGAATTCTGGCAAACGCGAAGAAAGTTTAAAAGTTTAAACATAATGCAAAAATCTACACACATAACCACCATACAGCATATTTCGATATTACATTATATGTACCCTAATTAATTTAAACTTGTTTGGATCTAGTCGTAAAATATAAATAAAACAAAACACAACAACTGTATATTTCAAGTGAAGAGTAAAAAAAGTTTGCATTCATTTCGATTTATTTTTCAGCTAAGTTGCTTTTTAGCCGCAACATTCATTATTCAATAAAACTTTGTATACGTTTATTTTTATTTAGTTGTGAGTGTTTTCCAATAGTTTAACATCGTGTGCAATGTGCAGGAATTCAATTCGAAACAGTTACGCGATGAATATTGACAATTATTCAAAGTTTCGGCTGCTCATTTTACTTGAGATGAATGAAATGCCAAGTGTCGACTGTAAAACAAGAGAGATTTCAAAAGATTTCTTTAGTTGCATAACATAAATATTTATTTAAAAGTAAACAATTAACATTAAAAAAGCAAACAAAGCCAATTACAGAGATGTGTATTGTTTGTGTAAAGGGTCTAAAGCAATATTTACAATATTTACAGCAGGAAAACATTCAGTGTGGTCTGTTTTGGGTTAGTTAAGCATGCGAAATTGGAATTTTGTTTCCAATTTGTGCAGTTTTCATTTGTTTTGTTTTGTAGGCGGGTGTTAAAGCTTAGCGCGAACATAGTAAACCTTACCTGTGTCGGCCACATCCTCGACCTCGCCACCATCAGAGGCATCGTTAAAAATCTTAGCAGATTCCTCTTTGCCTATAACAAACTCGGAATTGCGATTGGTAATGTTTTGGCTACAATCACAAAGAAACAAAAATATTAGCTTGTGTAAATAATAGTCCTTCCTATTTGCTCCTTATACAAACCAGGCAATTGCCGGTGCGCCCACATTGGTCTGATTGATCAGAGTTTGCCAGAACTTATGCGTCTCAGCAATAATCGAGGTGGCGAAATCGGAGCTCTTGGCATCGCCATTAAACGCAAACTGATTCTCCAGCTTGCCATCGGGTATTTTGTAGATCTACGCAAAGCGAATGTCAGATAATTATGCAAATATATTTATATATATATATAAAGATATAGTGTACCTTGAACCACTCGACAGTGGCGCGCAACAGACCCGGAAAATATTGATCAATATCGGAGACATCATTGACCTTTGTAGCCAGCGGATCGTTCGCATCGATGGCAATGATTTTCCAATCGGTTTCGCCCTCGTCGATCAGCGCAATGGCGCCAAGGACCTTGACCTGCAGCACTTCACCGCGCTTGGCCACGCGATAGCCAATCTCAATGACATCGATGGGATCGTTGTCGCCCTTGCAGCCCGTCGAGGGTTCAATGTGATTGGGATTCTCCCAGGTCTGCGGCAGAGCGCCATAGTTCCAAATGTAACCCTTGTGGGGAAAGCAATTGGCCACAAAGCGCAGCTTGCCCTTCTTGATGTCCTGCTTGATGGGATTCATGGGGGTGTTCAAGCTAATCTAAAATAGAAAGAACATTCGGCACGCCATTTGATATTTTATCAACATTAGCCATTTGATAAATAGTTATGCATACGCTTACCTCCATTTTGGCGTTTGTCCAACGTGGCACCTCTACAACCATGTTGTAGACGCTCTTCTCCTCGTTGGCGTACAGGGGAATGTCGTGCATCGGTGAAATGACATTACCGCAGTTGTTTTCTATTGCAAATGATGATGGGCAGAAATTATGAAGCGTTGTAATTAATTGCGGCACAAAACTCAACACGCAACCAGTTGATTGATTATAACCAAACTCTGCTCAAATTATTGATACAGCAGCTAAATTATACTATATATGTGTGGCCATTAAGATACCCATTTTATAATTGATAATCATAAAAATAAAAAAAACCAAAAAAAAAACATTTGAAACTAAAGTCCAAGTCGGCGTCGACGGCGGCCTGATTCACCTTGCCCAGTGTCACAGGCAAAGCGTGCGCCGGCAGCGTCGATTTGCTGATAATGCGACGGCTGTTTATTATTAGCGACTTGTTGCATAATTGTTTATTATTTATTGCCGTTAGTTACCAGTTCTATGCTTTGCTCACACCACAATATGCTTAAGGATAATGCCAGCACACAATTATTTAGCATACTCACTGAAGTACAGGCTATAGTTGGGCGAGTTTACGGCGCCTTTTGCAACGGTTTCGTACATCGGCATTTTGGAGTTTTTTGTCCTTAAACGCTGCTGCTGTATTTGTCGACAACTGGTTGGAAATGTAACTGCTGACGCTGCGCAAATGGGCCGGAACAAACGCCTACCTAGTACACGTGAGAAAGCAATATATGAGCTCCTTGTAATTTCTGCGAACATTCTGCTGAGGTAGTGCTGCCAGATTACCGGCATAAAATATACCAAAAAAAAATACTTCAATTACAGTGCAATGTGCTCGGTGTTAACTAATTGGTTCAGTGTTATAACAAAGACTCCGTTCAATATGTCACATAGTTATTTTTAAAAAATACACATAAAACACCCATTTTGAAAGCATCTATAAGTTATTTTTTTATTATATTTGCAATTGTTGGTATTTATGAAATTTCATCACAGTAATACCGTATAAGTGCCACACAATCACATCGATAAGTTTGCAGCAGCGGCCAATCGAATAGTACTAGTTATCATTCTCCACGCTTACAAAGTTCAGAGAAATTGGGAAGTCGTCGATTTTAATTTTGGAAATTCAATTTGCTACGGAGCAACTTAATAATCAAGTGTTTGCATTAGTGTGAATCCCCCACGAACTGTTAAGCAATTTGCCTTACTTCAAATACACAGCTGTAACTGGCAACAAAATTATAACTGGTGCAGGTATTTTTTTTTTCTGGCAACAAGTAGAAATTTCCCCTATCAATATTGCCATGCAAAACTCAAGATCGAGAGGCTCATCATACAGGCCGCACCGACGGCCATATGGCGCAGCATCAGCACACGCGTCCGTGGCCAAGTCGAGCGAGTCAAACACGAAACTCAACGCGGAAGCAGCCAACAATCAGGTGGGCAACGATGATAACGCGTGCGTGGTGTGCTTCAAAAACTTTGAAATCTTTTCAATCGGGGACTGCGATCATCCCGTTTGTTACGAGTGTTCTACGCGTATGAGGGTGTTGTGCCAGCAAAACGAATGTCCCATCTGTCGACATGTTCTGTCCAAGGTAAATACTCGATATAAACATTTTTAATGGAAACTCCATTAATTGCTTCTATCACCTCAGGTGTTGTTTACGTTGGAAAAGCTGCCATATCGTGAACTTGAAGCCGGTAATCGCTCCGATTTCTATAGTAAAAAGTATCGCATTGGCTTCTGCAGCGCTGACATTCAACAGAAATTCTATCAGCTACTTGACCATCCGTGTCCCAAGTAAGTTTGGCTTCATTATAGATTCTTTTATTTGTTATTTTAAATGTTAATTGATATTTAATCAGGTGCAATGTGCAGCCTTACCGCACATTTGACGCGCTCCGCAATCATGTCCTACGCGAGCACCACATGTACTTTTGTGATCTGTGCGTAAAGAACCTAAAGATCTTTACATTCGAGCGTCGGTGTTACACGCAGTCCGAACTGGTCACACACAACGCCAAAGGCGATCCGGATAACACATCGCATCGCGGGCATCCGCTGTGTGAGTACTGCGACGAGCGCTACGTGGATCGGGATGAGCTCTTCCGCCATTTGCGACGCGATCATTACTTCTGTCACTTTTGCGATGCCGACGGCTTCAACGATTTTTACAAGTAAATATATAACTAACAAATAAGTTACTAATCTTCAAATGTAACTAATTCACTTTTTATTGCATTACAGCGTTTATGCGGACTTGGCAGATCACTTTCGCAAAGAGCATTATCTGTGCGAGGAAGGCAAATGTGCCACGGAGGAGTTTACAGGCGCGTTTCGCAATGAAATCGAGTACAAGGCGCATGTGGCCAGCGTGCACGGCAAAACGCTGAACAAGCTGCAGGCCAAGCAGACGCGAACACTGCAGCTGGAAATCACACTGGGACCACGCGGCCGTCGTGGCCAAAACGAACAGGCCATGACGAACATGAGAGCGCGGTGTGTAGCTGTTTAAATCGCACAATTCCTCTAATCACTTAATATTATTGTTCGCAGCAATGAGGAGCATTTGGACTATATGGATGAGTTGCCCTCGAGCAGCAGCACACAGCGTGGCCTGCCCGTCACAATTGATGCCGGCAACGAGGAGGAGTTTCCCATGCTAGCTGGCATAGCGCCGGGCCCAAATGTCTCATTGGTTAGGGCTCCACCTCCGTCCATGCGCAATTTGAGCGGCACCTCGGGCCTAGCCCGAACCAAAGAAAACTTTCCAGCTTTGGGTGGCGCCGCAAGCGGCAGCATATCCAATGCAACCAACAATAATAGCAACGCTCGAGTTGCCCAATTTAACCAGCCAAACTTTAAGAAGTCAGTTAATTCAGGCGCTGCTTCTGGCGGCGGCGGTGGCGGAGCTGTGGCACGTGGCAATGCACCGGCTAACGGCATGCTTCTACATGTCTCAAATCGTCCCGCTGCCAATGGCGGCAAGAAAGCAACACCTGACATGGAGTTTCCAGCATTGCCCTTGGGCAAAGGCAAAAAGATGATGCGCAACTTAGAGGAAGATATGCTGCCCAGCAACACGACCGTGCCCATGACTAATATGGCGGCCAAGCATCGCACGCTGGTCGATGACTACGTTTCGGTGGCGCATCCAAGCACCTATCAGAAAATACAAATGGTACAAAAGGAGGAGTCGGAGGCTAAGGCGCGCATGGAGGCGCTTAAGAAGAGTGCGCCCAAATTAACTGCAGCCGAATTTCCGACGCTGGGTCCGTCAAGCACCAAAGCAGCACCCGCCAGGTCCAATGGCGGAGGATCAGGATCTCTCAATTGGTCAAAGCCCGTATCAGAGAAAAAGCAAAAGGATTTGGATAATCGCAAGTCCAAAGTGGCCCCAGCTCCCTTGTTGCCAACGCCGAAAGGCAGCACAACCAGCTTGAATACCAACAGGCCCACGGTAAATAGACAGGAGCCGCAACAGCAGCCCAACAAGAAGGACAAGAAGCCCAAAGAGAAGAAAAACAACCAAGAAAACCAGCCAAAAGTGAACAAACAAAAGGAGAAAAACAACAACAACAATGGTAACAATAACAATAATAACAACAACGACGACGACAATGACAAACAGCTGCCAAGACCAGTCAACTCCAATGGAAATTTATCAACCACATTGCGTGCACCGCCAGGCTTAAGTCCTGGCGCACCATCCATTAAACCACCGCCCGGCTTCATGTCCAATGTCACCGTTAATTCGGTGGCCAAGCTGCCCAATAACCTGACCTTTACCAGCTCGATGGGCGAGAACTACAGCATTGTGCCGAGTACCTTTAGCTACAGCGATCCGCCGGACACTGCAAACAGGAATCAAGTGAGTTCAAGATTAACTTATATAAGACACAACAGACTTAATTGATGGTTGATTCTAAATAGAACTTGGTGGATCAGCTGCGCGAGATACTTCGCTCACCCGAAGCCTTTACCGAATTTCGTTTGCTCTCATCCAGTTTCCGGGATGGTTCCTGCACTGGCCAAGCCTACTATGATCACTGCAAATCCGCCATGCGAGATAAGTTTCATACCTTATTTCCGGAGCTCTTAGTAATGCTGCCCGACATAGGGAAACAACAGGTTGATAAGATAAGGTAAATGGTAGCATGTGCTCTAAAACTAAAGTTTGCTTTAATTTTATTTCCAGGAACTTTATCTTGTGCATAAACAATATGTGAACACGTTGACACCCACCCAGACCAAATTGCTGCCTAACTTGGAGGTATGCAGCAGTTGCAAGCAAATTGTTTTGGCCAACGATTTTGCCAGCCATCAGAAGGGCCACGAGCTAACAATGAATTTTCCAACGCTTGGCAATGCCACATCGAATACTGTGCTAGGCGCTGGGCCCAAGAATGAACAACGTAAATAAACCCAACTGGAGCTATGTGTATTGTAATAATCACAGCAGCAACAACAACAACAGTAACATCGATCAATTGCAAAGAAAAGCTTTATCTATGTATATTTTGTATGTATGTAATTAATTTTCCGTTTTGAAGCTCGCACAGGATCAAAAGCAAAAAGTGAATTACAATGAAACAATGCCAATGTATACAGAAAACGAATTATTATGAGAACGTAGCTTAACTATATGTATTCTATATAATTAGGCCCCCTGTAAAATTACGCTGTTGCATGCAACGTTTGAAAAACGTTTTGTGATTTTGTAAAACAGACAAATATCCCACATGCACATTGTCGTACGCGTTTTTTAATTTTTAATGAGTGAGTTTGTATAAAGTAAATACCAACAACAATACTGAATAAAGTGCAAAACAATCAAATTGCAATTTTAGTCTCTTCTATTGATTATGTCTAATTGTCTAATATCGCCACGTTAAATGTAAATACAAAAATAGAGATAATAAGTCAATTAGAATAATTGCCACTATCTTATCTCTTCGAGCTGTATGTTGTGTTGCTTTATTTGACTATCTCTTAAACACATTTGTAATAAATATATATGGGCAAAGTTGGAAAATGTGATAGTAAATAAATTATCTGTATTGTCAGCTATTTAACTACATGTTCATGCGATAGCCGTTGAAGTATGAAACTCGGCAGTCGGCAACTCTAGCAATTTAGTATTTATATTATGTTAGGTCACACTGAGCACTGTCGAACAACATTATCGATATGTTCGATGAGTAAACAAGATATTATCGAATTATTTGGGGAATAAACAACGATGGACCGGCGCGAGGATGTGCTGAGACAGGTAAGGCAATTAATTATTTAAATATATATCGCTATAAATATGCCAAATCAACAACATTTTAGGCTCTCGACAAGAATGCTGTTGAAACGGAGCGTTGGCAAGCCTATAAAGCGGACAATGAGGTTGCCATTAAAAATTTAGACACTTTCGCCAAAAAGCTCACTGTCGAGGTTATGGTGCCAATCGGCAAAAAGGCCTTAATGCCGGGCGAACTAATACACACAAACGAACTGCTTGTAGGCCACTACCAAGGTTATTTTTCCGCCTGCTCGGCCCACAAGGCCAAGGAGATATGCCAGCACCGGCTGCGCCATGCCGATGAGCACCTTAAGCAACTGCAAGTGGAGGCAGATCTTTGGCAGTAAGTCGTAGGAACGTTGTCTGTTAATGCTTTTGTCTATAAATGTGTTTGTTTAAATAGAAATAATCTGCAAACACCTATACTGGAAGGCGCTGTGCCAAATGCGGGCGAAATCGAAATCGTCGAAGACTTCAATGAGACGGAGCACAACAAGTGGCTCAAGGAACATAAGGAGCGCGTGCGCAAGGAAAAGCAGGAGGAGCGAAAACAGCGCGAAGCACAGGCCAGCGGTGATAATGTTTTAGAAAAACTGGAAGAGCGTGAAATGATGGAGGAACTCGGATTAGATCCAGACAATTTTAATGAGCAGACGCTAAGCGAGCTGCTCCACAACGAAGCTGAAACGAAAATTGAAATCCAACGTGAAAGCAAAGACTGTGATAAAGAATGTACAACTAAAATGACAGATGAGCAAGTTTTTGATATGCTAGATAAGCTTGAAGCTCACGAGCAAAATATGCAGGAATCTGAAATAGACACAGAGTACGAGCAAAATCTGCAGACCACCAATGAGCTGGTGCGCAATCTGCTAAAGGATCAGTTGCAAGTGACGCCTGCAAAGCAACGCATTGGCAAACCTAATAATAGTATCGAAGAGCCAAGTGATTACATAGAGGAGAATGAAGAGATTGATATAGAGGAAGAGGACACCGACCTGCCCGAGGAAGTCAAATTGATACGCGAGGAAATGGCACTTTTGCCCAGCGAGGAGCGCGTGGAGTTCTTGAATTTGCAATTACAAATTATCAAAGCGAAAATGCGTAAAATACAAAAGGTGTCCTTCATATGTGAGGAGCTGACACATCTGATGAATGTGGTCGTCTGCCTGGAGGACGATTTGCAGGAGCTGCTATTCGAGCAAGGCGAAATGACCAGCACAGAGGAGCTATCCGAGGACGCAGAGTCGCTGCCCGAAATTGTTGATAACAAAAAGCGACGCATTTCATTTGCAGAGACCGACGAGCAGCTGATTTTCCAGAAGAACGATACCGTGGCCGAAATGCTGACCAAGGGCAAGCAGCAGCAACAACAACGTGAAGTTATTAAGCTGGATGCACCATTGCAGCCTGTGCAGCAACTGGTCAGCAAAAGAGAGCCAACAAGTCCCCAAATTATGCAAAAAGTTGAACAAAACTTGGAATTTGTGAAGGAAAATCAAAGTGTGCAGGACTTTGATTTGGTCAATAAAATTCTTGAGGCTTCTACGGGACGCATCAATACACTAAAGATAAGCTTTAATCATTCCGAAGCAACAACTGCGCCAGAGGAGTTCGATAAAACATCCACGCCCGGCAATCCAGCACATTTTTATCAGCTATATAAAATGGCTTTGGCCGAGGAGCAGGGCGAGAACTCATTTCCCATTTATGTCAATAGTTTTGAGGGAGAGGAGGAGCTAAAGGTGCCCATACTGAAGGAGGAGGAGCGAGCGGCGGCCTACGATGATCCACGTTTGCAGGTGAGCGAAAAGATTTCATAATTCGATGCCATGCAAAAATATTTACCAAAATTGTGAAATTAATTTGCTTGACGTATAAGCTTTAGCATTAGGTAATCAAACTGATTTCACAACTAGACAATAATGAAATATTTATTTACTATAGTTCACCAAGTTTCCCGTAACACCTGAAGAGCCTGATGCTGCAGCCGGAGAGACCAAATCAATATTGCGCAACAAGTCGGCTGTGGAACAGGAAGTACGTGCGAAGCCGCCTTCTAACAACAAGTCTAAAAAGAATCGCAATCGCAAGACTAAACCTATGGGCGACCTGACCGTATACCAGATGGTCATGCAGATGCATCTGGTTGAAAAGCAGCCTACAACGGCTGAGCCGCTACCCGAGGGCAAATTCATTGATGCGCTCGCACCTAAGAAGCGCATCAGTCGCTTCAAGGAGCAGCGTTCGATGAACAAGACTTAGCAGTGTATTTAATGGGAATTAAGGCGGGCGCCAGCTTGGGTGAGATATGTACATTTATTTATTTGTGAAAAACCGAAATCATGAATTTATGTACATAAATTTGTTTAAGCTGTATATTGTTAAACACACACATACACACAACGTACACAAGTTGGTATTAATTAAAGTAAACACTAATTACTAGTCCGTTTCAACAGAGTTTATTTTTAAAACATTTACATTTACGCATTTTACTTACAATGAGATATTATTTATTTTTGATTTTACATTTTAAGTGGTTGCCTAGCGCCTGCGTGGGATTGGGCTAAGGAGATTTAGCTTTACAGGACGCACAGATCACCGCTATATATATTAATATATGTGCTATTGTCTGCGGGCGCAAAAGCTTAACTTATATAGGGTATGTGTGTGTGTGTGTGTGTTTAAAAGTAGATACATATTAACTACTAATACATACAGTGCGCATCTGTTACTTATATATAATCTCGTACTCGCAGCAACACGCGTTATGATCAACTTTCTCTCTCTACATTAATTATTACTTTTGTGATTATTATTTTTCTTGGTGGTTGCTAGTTAAACCATGCCAGGATTCTTTAAATTATGTTATTATACTTTTCTTTTATGCTGTTTTTTTTAGTTATTAATTTTTTTGTGTTTTGTTTTTTTTTTTGAAGAGTAGGTACATTTGAAATGTCAAAAGTGCATTGAACATTAATTCGCCAGCTATTCTTCCATGGCCAGGCCAATTTGCGGAACTCGCCTTTGTTGGTGAGCGTAGTTCGCAGAAGTTTCTACATGATCCAGATCAAAGAAGTCGAATTTCTAGTCCTCAAGTCCAAGAAATTCACGCTCCAAAGCAGCGCCCATCATATTCCATTCGCCATCATCCTCGTCCTCCTGATTGTTTTCACTGTTCGAATCGGATCCCATTTCCAAATCTGAAGGCAATTCCTCGCCTGCAATAAAAAAAATTCTATTTTAATGATGGGTATAATTTAAATTAATTGGGGTTTACCTCGCCGAAATTTGGCACTTGGAATTTCGTCATCGTCTTCGTCGTCGTTTTCATCGCCCTCGTTGGAGCTCTTATCAAAGTCGGTGACGGCGCTGGGCGCAGCCAACATGACATCCTCGGCGCGTGTAAAGAAATCGTGTGCTCGATTTGAGCTCTCATCCTCGCGCTTACGCTTCAGCAGCTTCTTGTCCATGGGCGGATTTTCTGTTTGAAAAAAACATACGTATAAGTTAATACAAGTTTGGTTAAATTTTATTGCCAGTCTGCTACCAAAGTTAACGGGGCCCTCATCGCTGGACGAGTCGGACTCAAAGAACGTTTCGTAGTCCTTGTTCATGGACTCGATGTCCGCATTGGTGAACACCAGTAGCGGATTCAGCGTTTCACGAAAATTGCCACCCTGCTCCTGTTGCATGCTGCTCGATGGAGAAATCTCTGATCTCTCATTGTAGTTGACCACATGCTCGGGACTGTGGCAATGCGCCGGCGGCTGTCGACCCTTGTTGCGCACCTTGCGATCCAGCGGGAAAAGTCGTTCGTCCACATGCTCCCAGCGTTCGGCGCATGCCCACAGCCAATTCGCATTGACCACCTTGATGTTGGCCTCTTTTTTGGCCGCGTTGACTTTGTAGGTGCCCGCATTGACCGCGACCAGATGTGTTATCTCCTCACTTATGTTCGACTGGACTTCGGCACCCAGGCTCTTGGCTATGAAGTAGGCGCGCGACTGCTCCAGCTTCATTTGCGTCGGCACCAAGCCGGAAAAGACTAGATTTTTGCCACGTAGCACTTCGCAACGTATTTTCGGCACGATAATTTTGAGGTCGGGTATTTCCGTGGTCTCGTCGTAGATCGCATAAAAGCGTTTGTGTATGTTGCGCAAAATAACCTCCAGATAGAGTAAATAGTCATCGGGATCCTCGATCTCGATTTGTTTCTGCCCATCGTTGACTATTTTGACATTTGGACATGTGCTCTGCGACGTTGTGGCCACATCATCGTTGGCTTTGGAGGCATCTTCATCGACCTCCGCTAGCCGTTTATCCTCGCCACTGGTGGACGACGCGATGCTTTCGTCGTCCTCTTTCTTGGGTGGCAATTTCTCTGCATTATTGCTGCCTTTCGAGTTCTCCGAGGGCAGATCGTCAATGACAACAATATCATCGCTGTCGCTGCCTTGCTTGCTGCTGCTCTGCGCTTCTCCATCGGGCAAGTTGTCGGATGAGTTCTCGTCTATATCCATGATGTCTTCGGCAGGCGCTTTGCCATTCAATTTGTCAACGCTATTTACACATGTGTCTTTTATTACAGTCGTGCTTGGCTCCGCATCTTTTGACTCGCTGTCCAATTCGAAAACATCAACCGACTCCTCTTCGTCCTTGCTTGTGCTTGAAACTGTATTGTCACCCTTGTCAGCGTCAGCATCCTCAGTTTTTGTCAACTCCTTACCCGCACTCGGCGCCGGCGTATCGCTGTCCGACTTCTTTTCAGCTATTTTGTCAATTTCTGCAAATGAACTGGGCTGTGAAATTGAGTTTATGATGGGTCAAAAAAGATGCTTACCCTTGAAATCAACACCCTCGCCATCCAGCTCGTGTTTGGACAGGCCTGGCGGCGCATTTATGTCGCCGGTGTGTTGAAAGAAATGATATGGCTTCACCTGTATTAAATTGGAGGCCATGTTCCAAACATCTTCACGATCATCTATAATGCAAACCATGGAATCGCCATTCGGAAAGAGCGCTCTATGTACAACAAAAGAAATGTATATTAGATTAGGTAATTAATTTGTAGATAAACACCTACTTTAAATTATCTGTCTTGCTGGTGGCATTGAAGCACTCATCGCGGGACAAAATGCGATGGGAGAAGAACTTGCCATCCGGATCGAGCAACTGTGCAATCATGTGCGCATAATTGCGCGCACCAAACGTGCAGATATGCAGCTCGTATAGCTGTGACATGCGCTCCAAAAAGTCGGCGGTGCCCGGGCGCAGACGCGTGTGATACCACGGAGATTGCGGACCATACAGCTGGAAATGATAGATGCCCTTGATGTTGTCCGGCACCGTATCGTTGGTTGTGTGTATAACCGTTTGATCGAGATCTACCAACAGTACCAGCTTACGATCGGTTAACAGGCGGCGAGTATCATCGTGACCAAGCTTTTGGGCCAGCTTCTGGGTAACTTTTAAGTCCGGCATTGTGTGCACCATTGGCACGGAAGCCTCAGATGTCTGACCCTGTCATTTAATTATTTTTAAATTAAATAAGTTGTTATTATTTGGAACTTTTGGTAATATGCATTTGGCACTCACATTGTCGTTATGCCTTAGGTCTGCGCCGCAATCTGCGCACATGTCCTTGATGACGGTTGTATGTATGCATTCGGATAACTCCAAAAGCGCATCTCTGAGCGGGAGAACACGAAGTGAGAAATCAGAAAAAAACAAAAGCTTACATTTTATGTATACGCTCATGAGGCGCTATGTGTATGTGTGTGTGCGTGGTGCATAATTGCATTCCACCCACTGTTGCCTGCGCCCGCGCCCGCTGCCCACTTGGATTCACACATACAAAACAAGAAGAAGAAAAACTCACCCTTTTATCACTATTTCTCCCTCCTTGCGTAGCCGCTTTCTGACCACTCCAGCACGATTTGACTTGTATTTTAAGAAAGTGGAATCGTTCTTTTTTATTGGTTTCCCATCGTCGCCAAGATTCTGGTACAGGAACAGGATCTGTGCCGCAGAAACGTTTTGCCCTTCGCGTACGCGCCATTTATTGATTCGTATGCGTGTCTCGGTTGCTCCAAGCGCTGCATTAACAATGATGCGATTGGCGCCTCCGAGGCCGCCACCACCGTCGTCCACATCCTTTTTTGGCTTGGACGCAATCTGGCTGGTGTGCGTCTTATCCTCTTCGCTGGTCTTTTGCATACTTTATTTACAATTCGTGTATATATACAGATTTTAGTTTGTTTAAATCTGTGGCTTGTTATGTTTTCAATTTGTGTGAATTGCGACAGCGCCAATTTGCCATTCCCCCACGAAGACGGACAGCTGTTTTTTCATATTGCTGCTATCGATAAATCGCCGCAGTTCGATAATTGCGTACGTTTGGCACGTTTTGCTTGTTTGGTTTTGTTTATACGTTTAAATAGTTACAAAATGAGTGAGGAAAATGACAAAGCTGATTTAAAACGTAGCGCAACCGAAGATACTGCTGATGCAGAACCAGTTGTTACGCAGGAAACGGAGGCAGAGGGCGAAGATGATGGGTGGATTGGACCGATGCCATCGGAGCAAAGCGCGGCTGTGCCGGCGAAGAAAAAGAAAGGTAAACACATCAAACAAAGTAATTATAATGAATCCAAACTGATAAATAATACTGTGCCTACATAGTTCTGCCTTATGAACATATCTATTTGGAAAATCTGCCCAATGCCGAGAGCTATGAGCGCAGTTACATGCATCGCGACGTTATCACGCACTTGGTTAGCACCAAGACCGAATTTGTTGTGACCGCCAGCTTAGATGGTCACATTAAGTTTTGGAAGAAAATGGACTTAGGCATTGACTTTGTCAAGCATTTTCGAAGTCATTTAGTGCCAGTCAAATCGCTCACAACCAACAGCAGTGGAACTTTGCTGTGCTCAGCGTCATCCGATCAAACGGCAAAAGTTTTTGATGTGGTCAACTTTGATATGATCAATATTATACGCCTAGGCTATACACCGCTTTGCAGCGAGTGGATCAACTCTCCCGGCGATGCTGTACAAGGTCTGGCCATGTAAGTAGCCTCAGTTGGAATATTCATTCTGATATATTCATTAAATATATTTCTTTTATCCACAGCACCGACTCGGACAGCAACAGCATCCACATCTATGATGGTCAGAGCGGTGGTGAAGTCCTGCATACGCTGGACAAACTACATTCGGCGCCCGTGGTCGCTATGTGTTTTAATGTAGCCATGGAAACGGTTATATCTGTAGATCGCAATGGCATCTTGGAGTACTGGCAAAATTCAAGGCACGACTATAAATTTCCACAGCGATTGGTTAATTTTGACTCGAAACTGGACACAAGTAAGAGCCAGGTATATTATATGACCACAAATCGTAATAAATTCAGTTTACTTTTAGGTCTATTTGAATTCGCCAAAAACAAAACACAAGTAACAGGTCTAGCCGCAACGCCGGACGGCAAACGCTTTGCGGCCATTTCAACAGACCGCAAAGTGCGGCTGTTTCAGTTTAATACCGGCAAACTGTTGCGTGTATTTGACGAGGCGCTCACCACATACACACAAATGCAGCAGACGCCGCATGCGCTGCCAAATATGGAATTTGGAAGAAGGTTTCTCTCTCTTTATTTATAAATATGCCTTTGAATTGACAACTAATGACTGTTTTGAACTTTAATAGAATGGCTGCCGAGCGTGACTTGGAGAAGACAGCCCAAAATACAACACTCAACATTCTATTTGATAGTACCGGACATTTTCTGCTGTATCCCACAATGCTGGGCATAAAAGTTATTAACGTGGCAACAAATCGCTGTGTCACAATTTTGGGCAAAACCGACAATATTCGACCGCTACAAGTAGCACTGTTTCAAGGTAGAATCAAGCGACAAAAGGCTGCCATAACGCTGGAACAGGAGGCTAGCGAAAATCCAGCGCTACAAAATTTGCTCAATGATCCGACAGCTTTTTGTACCGCATACAAGTTAGTTGGTGCATTATGAGTTAGGAGTAAAATGTGAATAAAACTATTCTATTTTCAGAAAAAATCGCTTTTACCTGTACAGCAGACGCTTACCGTCGGATCTACAAGACGTTGATCGTGACATATTCAATGAGAAACCATCGAAGGAGGACATTATTGCCGTGCCCGAAGCTCAAGGTAAATGATCACAGTTAACCCATTTATATTTAAATAGTTACTAACAACTGTATATTGTCTTTTACACGCTTACATTGATCAGATGAAGGTGTACATTATACATTTAACACACTCTTGACTATATAATATACAAATTTTGTAAATCGATTTTAGTTATACAACGTATATACGAGAATGTGGTACTGCACACCACTAAAGGTGATATTCATATGAAACTGTTCTTCAAGGAGGTGCCCAAAACGGTGGAAAACTTTTGTGTTCATGCAAAAAATGGGTAAGGCCTTAATTTATTTTATTATTTTTGTTTTATGAAGCTCTTAATACTTGAAATCTTTTTTAATTTAGTTACTACAATGGACATATATTCCATCGGGTGATCAAGGGTTTTATGGTACAGACTGGTGATCCCACAGGTACTGGCACCGGCGGTAAATCCATATGGGGTAATGATTTTAAGGATGAGTTTGTGCCGAGCTTAAAACACGATCGGCCCTATACTGTGAGCATGGCAAATGCCGGTCCAAACACAAATGGCAGTCAATTCTTTATAACAGTTTTGCCCACGGTAAGAGCCAATGTTCAATTTATAAATGCTTTTATTAAAACCACCTTTTTTCTTACAGCCTTGGTTGGACAACAAGCACACAGTGTTCGGTCGTGTGTTTCGTGGCATGGAAGTCGTTCTCAATATATGTAATGCTAAGGCAAACCCGAAAACTGATAAGCCCTACGATGATATTAAAATAATTTCAATACACTTAAGTAATTAGACGAATAAAAGGATTTAGAAATTGTAGAATTTTATAAGTTTAATTAAAGCGCGCTTAAAAGCGCCATCTGTCTGCAAATGCGGGTACTAATGGTTAACTATTTTTGGTAATTGCGCTGTGTTTACACCACGGTCACACTGAACAGCTGTTTATGCTGTTTTTCATCGTAGCGTTCCCCGTTTATACTCATAGCGCCAACTAAACCCTAAGCAATTGTTAATTAACAAATTATATGGTTCTACATTGCCAATAGTATATAGTTAATAGTAATACATTTACTATATAAAGTGCGCGTGCATAGTTATATTAAGGTAATTATGTGTGCGATACGCAAATTCTTTGTTGTTTGGTGGACATGCGGGTGATCGCTGAAAATTAGTTTCTTAAAAAAAAACAAAGAGAAAAGTGGAAGTGTTGGTTATCAGAAATTATTGAATCTGTGCGCACTTAAAATCAGCTATGTGTGCCTTAATTTGGGTCAAAATAGCTGCTAATGTATACAAAAATAATTATATGCATTTATATGTATGTGTGCGTAGTTTCCTTATCAGCATAAACATGAAATTAGCGGAACCGTAAATTGAGGAAACTCTTCATCGCTAAGCTATTAGTCATACCGAAATATAAGCTTTCGGCGCTCTTATCAATAGCAGTTGGTTATTGGCACTTGTTTACTGATAAATAATGCCCAATATGGTCGATATAAACAACAAATTGTGAATAATGATGTAAAACAGTTTAATTTGCAGTTTTTAGCTAAAATGAATTAGGCTGTAAGGCCAAAACTCAGATATGTCCCAAAACGATTCAGATGATGTACGCAGCACCGCTCAGCTATTGCTCACAAATGCCCGGCTTGGCGGTAATCCCTACCAAATGCCCTACGATATGTGTAAGTACTAAATGTACCCCTATAATAAATATAGCTACCTAACTGTTTAAATACACAGCGCGACCGCATTCCATAAATTTGTTTACGGAGGAGTTCCTAGGCGGCTACATGCAGGATGGACGCATGTCGGTTGTGCGCCGTTTCTTTTGCCTCTTCGTGACATTCGATCTGGTGTTTGTTTCCCTCCTGTGGCTTATTTGCATCGTTGTACGTATGCTGTATATCTATACATCCATATATATTCTAATATTGCAATATATTTCTTCCAGATCGGTGGCGACAACATATTCCAGGCCTTTCAGAAGCAAGTCATGCACTATACCATATATACATCGCTATTTGATGTAGTTGCCACGGCCTTGTGTCGTTTTATAGTTTTAATCTTCTTTTACGCATTATTGTATATAAACCATTGGTCCATTATAGCGGTAAGTGACTGTCGATTAATTTTATTGTCAGGTTTTTAATGCAACCAACTTTTTGCAGCTGTCTACAAGTGTCTCATGTTTGTTTCTCATTTCCAAAGTGTTTTTCTACGATGTAAGTTAGTTAACAAGAATCCTACGCTTAGTTCTAATAATATTATTTTTGTGTCTAGTGGGTGCACTCTAAGCAGCAAGTATTCGAGGTTATTCTCATCATCACATCATTCATTCTGGCCTGGGGCGAGGCGTGGTTCTTGGACTGTCGCGTTATACCCCAGGAGCGACATGCCCGTCGCTATTTTGCAGGTAAGTCTTGTTCTTCTCTCGTGCTTAACATTTATTTATTCACACTTGATCTTCCGTTGCGCAGCGGCCACAACAAATGACCGCACAACATTGGCGCAGCCAACGATCTTGACTGAACGTGAACGTCCGCCGCAAAGTGTTACCGATTTCTATTCACCCTTGGATACGGCTCATCACTCTGACGAAGAGGATGAAGAGGTCAGCTAAGTATTTATGCATGCGCATATCAAAAACACTTTGAATAAATCAATTGTATTGTAAAGCATCTATAAAAGATGCTGTCATCAAATTGTTAAGGTATCAAAAGCATTTTTACAATGCTGTTGGTAGTTATTGATGAACGATTTGGAAGCACTATAATAATCTATATATATATTGTTTTCTTTCCAGGACGACGAGTACAATCAAATGGGCTTGGATTGCCTACGCAAGGCATATGAACTGATTGAGTCCACCGATTGGAAGGTGGAGAAGGTCACAGCGAAGGGTGACACAATTCACAGCACGCAGCGTGAAAAAATTGGCAAAATTTATAAATTGACGGTGAGCGTTGTACTCAATCCTGTAGACTAATTTTAAATTCATTTTGGTTTTAGGCGCGTCTTAAATATCCTGCCAAAAAGCTAATGGAAGAACTTTTCTATCGCATTGAGGATGTGCCCAAGTGGAATCCATCGCTGCTAGAATCCAAAATAGTACGCGTAAGTTAATAGTTAGTAAAATTAGCTTTAAGATATCAAAATTTTAATGAATATTAAAGTAGTTGACAATATTAGATTTGGCAAAAATGCTTAAAGAATTATTTTCTAAAAACTTTAATCTATATGTGCCATTGTTAGAAAATCAATTCGTACACCGATATTACCTACCAAGTCTCCATTGGCGGTGGCGGTGGCATGGTTAAGAGCCGTGATTTTGTCAACTTGCGTTCGTGTCGTTTAATTTACAATGGCAAAATCTGTGATGACGATGAAGCGGCCAAATTGAGTAGCGAGGAGGAAGACGACAACTCTCTAAACAGATCCTGCGAGGGCAGTGTAACCACGCTATCGGACAATGAATCGCAGACGCCACAAATTGGTAGTGTTGGCAGCTATCGCAGCAAGTTTATGGGCCAGAGTTCACTGCCGCCAGCCGAAGGCACCTCGGCAACGGCGCCAACGACACCCTACGACACACTAAGCAAAAGTCTAGGCGCCAAAAGTTTGGCCGCTGCTTTAACCTTCAATGTTGATCCACCGCCACTGGACGACGAGTTCGAGGATGCCCATGACAAGCTGGATAATACGCCGCCCGCAAAGAGCACCCTAACGCTACCAGATACTGGCCTGGTGGGCAAGACCAACAACAAGGTGTGGATGAGCGCGGCGATAAGTGTGGAATATCCAGCCGTGCCGGCCATTGCGAAATATACAAGGTGAAAGGCTTTAAGGATAATTTAAATATATGTAAATATAAATGATATTTCGCTATCTTGACAGAGGTGAGAATATTGTGTCGGGCTTCGCGTTTCGGGAAATCATTGGCAAATCGGATAGCTGTATATTGGAGTGGGTGCTATGCCTGGATCTCAAGGGCTATATACCGCGTTATGTACTGGATGCTGTGAGTAATGCTTTTATATATCTCTCCTTGTATTTAAATAATCTTAAACTTTTTTATGTCAGGCGCTCACTTCATCGATGGTGGATTATATGAAATACCTGCGGAAGCATATAAACGAGCTGCGACAGCGTCGACGGCATTGATTTCCCACTTCTGTTGTATATAGACAAGTACGATAGCTGTTGAATATCGTATATAGCTTATGCAGCATATTCAAATTGTATTCTTTAAAAACGTAAACACTAAACTAATTATACTGTAACTGTATCTCAAGAATGTGCGTGCATGGTAGTTATCTGTAGGAGAGAAGTATATGAAAACAGAATCGTATGCGTTGCTCATAAATTTATTGAATATGAATTCTATATAGGTATGTAAGTTTATGTATATGGACGACTTAACTAATACATTTTATACATGCTTTCTTATATATGTATATATATATATATATAAGTTGTTAAGTATTTAGTCGGTGTTTAGATTAATGCGTAAGTTTAAGATCAGTCCCATAATATGCGTTCTCAAGGCTTGCTCCTATTTGCTGTCGTTCTGGGGAAACCAGCCTTGACACGCCTCCACGGCCACCTCGCAAACAGCGCCCATTGCCTTGGCATTATCGTAGTCTAAGCACAAATATTGTTTATTTAAAAGTGTAAGAGTTAAAGGAACTGAACTTACCCAAAGCATTGCGTTTGCCAAAGATGCTGCCATTGAATGGTGGCTTCCTGTAGGCTGCCTCGCTGCTGTGCAGCAGAATGGCCGCCACAATGATGGTGACCAGTAGCAAAGTGAGTGTACATCTGAGTGCGGCCATTGTGCAGTCTTTATTCGGCGTGTCGTGCGTTCTACAAATGCTGGTACTGTGCTGCTCGAAGCGTTGCAAGTTTGTGTTGCCTTTCGTTGCACGAACAGGCGCTTTTATACTCTGTGGCGGTTGCTACCCCCGAGTTGGTGGTTGTCACTTATTTAGCCTGCTGCCTGCGAACTAATTGAGTTAGTTGCTTGGTAATTGAAAGGCGAGATTACTTGAGGGAATTTTAGCGTGTCCTAACATAAAATTTAATTGATATACTTTGTATATAAACACTAATATATATATATATACAAACACATTTGTGTACAGGCATTCGACAATGTGGAATTTCCGAAATTAAAATGATTGATTAACTGGGCAGCGTACAAGCTAAAAAACCGCTTTAGTGCCCGTATTCCATTCGAGCACCTTATTAAACTCCTTTTCGCCGAAACCAATGGCCACAGCCTGCTCCACGCAGCTATTCTGCCGCTTTAGATTGTCAATCATGAACAGTTGCTTCTTGTAGGCGTTTAACAGATCGGCGCGCTGGCGCTTCAATGCCTTGATGCGATTGTCGCGCAGTTTGAGCTCCTTGCGATTGCACTCCTGATCGTCGCGCTGTTGGCCAGCATGCTGGGTAAGCATCTGACGACTGGACTCCGCATCTTCGTTGGCGCGCATCAGGCGATTCTCCAGATTGGCATTGGTTTGCTTTAGTAACTTCGCATCGCGCCGCAGCAGCTCCATCTCGTGCTGCTGGCTGTTCCATTCCGATTGACGTTCCTTTTGCCGGCGATTGACTTCCTCGGACTGCAGCTCGAGGCGATGCAGCTGCTCCGAGAGTTTGACGTTTGTGTTCAATGCCTGATCCCGCTGGCTTTCGGCCTTGCGCAGCGCATCGAGTGCCTCCTCGAGACGCTCCTTTTGATCGGCCATATCCTGCGTGAGCTGGCCATGATCCTCCTCCAAAATGGTTACCTTTGCTTTAAGAAATCTGTGAAGAAAACGCATTATTTATGGACTGCGACTAGGCTAAGTTGAAGGCGACCTTATAAAATTGTCCTGAGTCAGCTGCTTCTTGGATTGTCCATTGACCACCGTTGTGCTCTCCCGCGACTGTTGCATCACCTCCATCTCCACCACCGGCTGATGCGTGTGCTGCCTGTCGCCGTTGCGCAGCAACAGATCCAACGATGGACTTTGCTTAAAGTTCGGATTGCGATACTTAACGTATGTGGCCATTTTGTGACTTGCCCTACGCGTAAAGGTGCTCTCGATCCGACCGGCTGGCTGGGCGAGATTGGGCCCCGGCTTCGTCAACGCCGCCGCCTTGCCCTGCCGCCATTCGGGCACCTTCGCCTTGGTCAATTGCGACATCAGTGTCGTTGTGGGCCTGCCCCTGGGCGTGGACAGCTGCGGCGAAGGCGACGACATTGTTGTTGGTGTGGCCGCCGCCTTATTGGGCGATTTGAGTGTACGCGATTTATGGCCACGTCCCGTTGGCCTAATGGCCGCTTCGATGTTGAGCTTCTTTTTGAGCAACGTACTGGGGCCCTTCTGCTTGAGATAGGTGCCGTAGCGGGACTGAGCTGTCGCCAGATTGCCATCTTCTGTGGGATTCAATGACATCAGATTGAGCTCCTGGTTGATATTGAAAAGCTCCTTTTCGCGCGACAAGATTTCGGCCATATTGCCGTTAAATGTATTGTGATACGGATATCCTTAGGACACTTTCCTCGAATAAGCTGTACTGCTTCTATCTGATGAACCCCTTTTTCAACAAGAAATTTTTATAATATGTATACAACTTTTTAACTAATACGCCGCCTCCGTTCGGAGCTAGCATTTGTTTGAACGGAAAGCACAATGCTGCTTTGATTTTTGGCCATCAACCCAAATCGCCTACACTCGAACTATACAAATAAATAAATGTTACAGTTACCCCTGGCTACACACAGGACATGGTCTGGTCTGTCTTGCCCTGTCCTGTCCTGGGGTTGGTTTTGTTATGCTTATTGTTTTCTACCACCTTGCATTTTTGACTGTTGCTATTGTCATTGCCCCCCTCCCCCGCCACAGCAACTGTTCGTTTCTTAAGGCCATCGACTTGTGAATTTATGAACCTGTCCCCTTAACTTTATGAACTTGGCTCTAACTGAGGCGTGGGCGTCTCTCTTTCAGTCGCTTGCCAAATAAATTCACGCAGAAGATCAACGCACAGCGTGGGCTCATTTTACGTATTTATATGCTCTTTAGAATTCTGTGATGTAATTGTAATTGATTTGTTGCCAAACGGAGCTGTTAAAACCCACTCAAGTAGGTGTCTTCCACGTCAACTGCCTGTTTTGGCTTTGAAACGCTGATTCAGCTAATCAAATTCCTAAACTTGCGGTTACAACTCGTATGCCCATGCGAGGGGGTAAGCTAGGGTATATACATATATTTTATTGATCAGGCTATTCTTGTTGATTAAGACATGTCTGTCTGACAGTCTGTTCAATCCTATATTTATGTCTCCTAATTTTACTCCTAAAATTGATTTACGATAAGTATGTAGACATCTCGTAGTTGGGTATCTTCCAGTCTTGAACATTTTCATGCCGAAATCATGTTCCTTTTGGCTTACTCATATACTGTATTCCTGATCCAGATTAACTTGTTAGCCAAAGTCTTTACTCATAGCAACGTTTAAGCAACAATCATTTATGGTAAAAATTGTGATCAACATAATAATTAAATAGTACAGATATGACAGCCTGAAAAGTGGTTCAAGTCAAGGCTCAAGATGAGCTCACGTAGAGGCCTGGACATTCCAGCACGATCTTTTGACGTTGGGCAGATGAGTTTGAGCGCGGCACGCATGATGATCATAAATATTGGTATAACTAAAAATATAAATAGAAACGTTGCATAGTTAATAGGAAACGTCAACAGAGGGCGACCCCGGCCAAGGCTAACAGTGCGACAGAAACAGGCAGCACATATCGAAAAGGTTCTTTGTATTCCGGCTAACTACGCGCCTCTACCTGAGCTGTAGGAATGAAAAATGTAAATGCAACTTCAAGATTTATTTATCTCACAAAATTGTCTGTAGTTAGCGCTGACTTATTGGTTATGTGTATATTTGTACATTTCTGTATTTGATTATTTGCCGTATATGCCGTCATCAAGGTATTCTGGTGACAGCCCACACAGCGATTCTATTTGCTGCGCTCTTGACGGTTTCAGCTGTTGCCAGGTTTCAACTTTGAAGCTAAGCTTGGCAACTCTCTGAGAATTGCTGCCGAGTGCATTCGGAAAGTTTGGCAGTCGGCTTATTTTACTGGCTTGCACAGTGGTCACAATTTGATAAATCCCACACATAAATATTATGTGCTTTTTTGTTTAAAATATTTTTACACAAAACAATCAACTCCTAAATCTCGTTTTAGTAAACAGGAGACTGTCCTATTTTGCTAGGTGTTATCGGTATTTTTTGCTTGTTGCAGTTGCGAATCTTAAAAAATTCAAATGATTTTTGCAATGCAATTCGTTGGTATTTTAATACCGCAGTCTCGAAAACAGTTATATTTTAAGCTAACAGCTGATTCAGAAGTTGCCAAATTAGACGCTGCACGTGATTATTGGAGTTTTAAATGAGTATTTTAAAACTTTTAGATATTTAAAACTTCAAAAATGATTTTGACCCGCTTTTTGTGAGAGAATGGCAAATAAATAAGAACAATTGCGGTCACTGTGCGTTGGCCAAGCATGACATGATTTGGCTCTTAAAAGGGATAAAGGGGCTTCATGGGATACACAGAATACCTGAGCTACATTCGTTGGCCAGCTGTTGCCGCTGGAGGCTCTAATTATGCGGCAGGCGTGCACTCATTAGAAAGAAAAACAATCTCAGGTGAGAAAAGAGCGGCAGCCGAGCGTGGCGCAGGGCCCAAGTGCAACCGGGTGTGGGCCAGTTGTCGTTGTTGCTGAAAAACTGCCAACACCAGAAACCAGACACCGCACACACCTCACACACACACGCACACACACACACACACACACACACATAGATAGTCGCAATTGACAGAAGAGCGCGGCGCCAATAAGAGCGGCCTGACTTGCCAATTACTCCGACAGCGACTCCGAAAACTTGGCCAGACCGGTTGCTGTCGTTGCTGTCGTTGTTGTTGCTGTTGTTGGAGCTGGCTTTGGCCGTCTTGACTTTAGAGCCGATCGTCTGTACGCTTCAGTCTTGGCCAGGTCGGTGTGCGAGACACATCCACGAAACTAACAAGCGCGGATCGAAAGTCGCGCGCGCTCTTTCGCCCTACGCGTTTTGACTTTGTGATTTGTGATTTGTGTGCTGCGTTATTTCCCAGTTGGCGTCATCGTCGGAACGCAGTCGAACAACGAGCATGTACGTGTTTAGAAGTTTAAAAGTGAAGCGTCTGATTTGGATTAGGCCGTGAAATGGTTCTAATTGAGAGTTGGGTTTTTGGGCTTTTTTTTTGGTTTGATTCGTGCAAACGCATTTGCGACGCTGCCAAAGTCAAAGAAATTGTTGAATTCGAGTTTTTTGTATTTTTGTCGCTGTTGCGAGTTTAATTCGCTGCTTATTTGATTGTTGTTGCCCTTGGCGGGCTTTAATGCACAACGGGTGGTTGAACTAACGGCTAATTCCCTCTTCATCACGATATCTTGGAAAAAAAAAATGTTTCTTTATTTCATTTCGCGCTAAGCTTGTGTAAATTGACCGCAAGTTTGTTGCCTAAGTCTTTTGTTTTGTTGTTTTTCGGCAAAAACAACAACATCAACCCATGCAATATATTCCTATATGCTAAAGAGCGTCACTTGCAATAATTATTTAGTCTCCATTTTTCGCTCTTTCTCTCTTAAGATGCCTTGCGCTCTTTGAAGTCTTGCAGTTTTTGTTTTCTTAGCTAGTTTCCCGTCTGTTGCCATTGTTTATCGTATTTTGTTTTATTTTCAACAGCCGCCTGCATATGTAAAGCGAGTGTACGGCAAACAAAGAGGAAGTTAACCAAATTAAATTAATGCAAATTTGGCCAACCAAACATAAATTGCTGGCCAGCGAAAAAGTAAAAGAAAGAAACAAATTATGCGCCTGTGAAAAGATAATTAATGCGCACACACATGATAAATTGTACGAAATTCCAAACTAAAATATTACCACACATTCGGCACAAACAAAGTTAGCAAAAAAGTTAATCAAACAACATAAAATTATATATAAAAATATATATAACACTTATAAAACAAAGGCCACATAACTAATTGGATTACGCAAAAACGGGACAACTTTTGTTATAAGGTGAGTTTGGAGTTTTTTCGGACTTGGGTTGGCTTCTTTTCGGCTTTGCCAAATGAACCGCTAGAGCAAAAATTATTCACATATTGTGTGCTCGGACAGCATATTCAATATGGCGCTGGGTGTTTTTTAGTTTTGTTTTGTTATTTCCTTTTTTTTTTGTATTTGATGTTTTGCCGTGCAAAATTGCAAGCTAAGCCACAAAAGATGACTTCATAAATCGTCTGAGGCGGTCCTCATCATTGAAACCGGTTCGCCGCAACTTGACTTAAGGTTTGCGCTCGCACAAAATTCAACGAATATATGAAGATTATTTTTTGTGTGTGTTTGTTTTTTTCTGCGCCATATTCAATGCAATGAATTTTACTTATTTTTTTTATTTGCTGTATTTTTTTAATATATTGCTTTTTGGTCAGGCCGCGTTTAGTTGTGTTTTATTTTCCTGTCGCAACGGTCGCTTTAGAGTTTCCGATCTGTGCGTTGAACCTGTTTCTCAAGGTTAGACCCGTCCCAAATTGGCTGTCACACATGCTGCCAAGTTCGCAGTTTTTGGCCGCCTCGCTTACATCATCTGTGCGCTGCTCTCAAACATGGAGATGCGACAAAGATCCCGACTTATTAGCTTGCATGACGCGGCATGCCACAGCGCGTTGCACAAACGCTGCCACACATATTTTTATATACATATATAAATTTACTTTATGCGCACATTGTAATAGCCACGTCACGGACATCCGCCTTGGCCGGATCGGTCGACTGCATGTCCGGCATGTTTAATTTTAATGTGTCAGCGTCTGTGGAAAACTGTGAAAATCAAATCCAACTACTTTTCATTCTTGCCCAACGCTCGGGCAAAAGACTCATTATTATCCAGATGTAGCTGGCCGATGACAAATACCAAGCGAAGAACGTTTGATTTGTTAGAATGCGGCGTACTTGGGTGTGCTCGACGAGCAGATACTGTGTAAAAGACACTTTAAGTTTATATGCTGTTAGGGTTCATTTGAAGTATAGATGTCTGTATAGATAATATAGATGACTTTTACAGTCTTTTCAAATCTATATTTTCTTGTCCCATGTCTTCACCATATTTGGCATATAGAATTAATTTTAAAGATTTATTATTCATTATTTATTTTCTTTAACTTTAGCTTTATATTTCTTTTCTTTTTTCTGTCGCTTCATTTTTAAAGCCAGACTCAAACATTTTGATTAATTACTGATAATCGCCCATAAATGTGAGACTAAAAATAGTTTTACCGCTTCCAACATCCACTTGAGAGTTTGCTACACCTGCTTGGAGCTTTTGTTTTGCTAGAAGAAATAAAAAAGAAATATTCTGCTTGAGAGCGCATATTTTCTCGTTTACAAGCAATTAAATTGTTAAAAAATTGCTTTAGGCAGCTTTCCTTAGAAGATTTCTGTAACGTCGCAATTTCCAACTGGTTTCAATGAAAACGCTGAGCAAACAGTTAACAGCAGCTATTGGAAAAGTGCGGTAATAAGTGGGCGATTTTTGCCGTTTAGATTTTCCGTCAAAGCAAAGCTATTTTCACATTTACATAATATGCGCTTTGCTGCCCACATGATTTTTAAGTACAAGAATCTATTGCTAATTGAGGGGGCAAACAATTCGAGAGACTCTCGTATAATAACATTAATCATCAGCTGTGCCCGTTGTTAAATATTGGCCACACAAAAAACGGAAAAAGATACAAAATAAAAAAGAGCTTGTCTAAACTTTTAGCACTTCTACAAAAAAGCCTTAGACATAATTATGACTATGCATTATTGTTGTTGGTCTTGTTGTTGTTGTTGTGTTGGCGTCCAAAAGAAAATGTGATTGATTGACAGCCGAGTAGGAGCAACAGAGAAGGCAAGCGACTTGCATCATCAGCATTGAAAAATGAATGAAAATGAGTTGCGGGCATTTTCTCGGGGGTCGCCGCCTTTCGCTTGATGCATGGCCTATTAATTGGTTAATTTGTGGTTGTTAGCGATCAAAATATGTTCCCGATCTGTGTGTTGACTGCAACACCTATTGTTGTGAATAATTGCGGCCAATTGTCGTCGTTTGGCTTTTGGCTTGGTCTCTCTCTCTCTCTCTCTCTCTCTCTCTCTGAAACCAGCTAATAGATTCTGGGGTTCTATATCTTTAACATGTGGGCTCGCTACCAGTTGGAGCCGCCAACGCACTCAAAAGTAAATTTCAATAATTAAAAGGCAACAAAAGCGCGTTGCGCGGCGAGACCAGTTTTTTTTTATATACGGCACTTCTTGGCCATAATGGACTTAACTTGTTTATATAACAAGCATAACAAGCGGGAGCTCCAGCGACCTTGAGACAAAAATGCGTTGAAAATATACGTTTTCGGCTGTTTATTAAATGTTGTTGTAGTCTGCTTTTAATTTTTCGTTTCTCGTTTTTTTTTGTTTTTTGGCACATTGCCTCATTGTAAAGCACTTGAAAAGTGAGTTGTGGTTACAACATTTTGTGGCATCATCGAAAAGCGGCCATTTATTATTTACATTCCATATTTCTTTATGTGGCTCTACTTAACTCAATAGACAAAAAAAAAAAGATGACGCATGCTTTGTTGAGTTCATGAACTTAATAATTGATTTATAATCGCTTTGCTTTTTATAATTTTTTTATTTTGATCAACTTGAAGAACACGCAAAAGAAAGCTTAACACACGAAAGGTTCGTTCAACCTGGCCAAGAACTTACAATGGCCAACCAATACGCTTTTTTTTTTGGCAACAATATTGATTTACAGTTGAGGTAACGAGCAGTTAACGGCTTTCGAAACGAAAGACTTAGGCAACAAACTTGCTACTTAACAGTGTCCGCTCGCTACAAGCGACGCCTTTTCACTGTTTCTCCCTTTTATCTACCTTCCGTCTCTAATTATGCAAATTCGCATTTTCTGCATTGTATTTTTGGGTTTTTTCGCTTTTTAACTTATTTTATTGAAAGGCGTGGCCAACAATTTTGCATTGGCGCATATGAGTCACAGTTTTGAGCTTCGCCCGATCAACAATCGCTGGCGCTTGCATTAAATGAAAAGTCGTCTGGCTAGATGTTGTTGGTCCACAATAAATGCTGGCTCTTACCACTAAGCAAACAAATAACAGAAACGGCCGCTGCGTGGGTTAGTCTGGCCCAAACCAAACTTGCTTGTAATTGTACAATCGTTCACAAAACACTTTCAAATCCAAACCAACTGGGGCGTGGGTGTGGCTGGCAAAAAAGCAACAAGAAAAAAAACAAAACTAGTGCATGTAGTCATGACTTTTGAACCACGTTGGCTTCTACTTGCAGACAGCTAAAATTTACCCTGTTTCCATTTAAAAGGGGGTATTTGTGCTAGGTTGGCCACGTTTTTTTTTTTTTGGGTTTACATTAAGTGCAGTTATTAAATTTGTACAAACTTAATAAACTGGTTAAAGCTAAAAGAAAAGATAAACTTTTTTCTTTTAAATGCTGTTCTTAAAATATTGTTTTTCTTTTCACAAAACAAGCTTCAAACTTCTCTTAAACTATATTTTGTTTACTCTGCTCACATTATTTTTATTTAAATACCTATAAACAACTATTTAATTGCTATATTTACTGAATAACAGCCATGTTGTGCACACAAAGACAAATGTTTGCTTTTCACAGGTTCTAATTTCAATTACCAATTAGCCCAAAAATAGCCCTGTTCATTGATCGGCCAGCTTTATGGCCATAGCCGCGGTAGCGACTGCCGCCGGAGGCCTCGACTTTAGGCTTAAGTACTTCTAGGCACTGAGAGCATTAGAGGCAGCTGAAAAATAAAAAGAAAAAAAAAATAAGGCAAATAACAAAAACGGAACTGTTAAGCGTTTGGCAAACTTGTTTTGCCGCGGCCAGCAGCCAAAGCTCACACAATGGACGCCAGGCCAAAGCCAAGTTAAAGTAAATGTCTGGCAACTGGAAATGTTGTAGTTTTTGTTGTTGTTGTTGTTGCCGCTGATAAAAATCGAAACATATTCAAGTCCTACGGCTGAAAAAAAAACACAAAGCTGAGCTCAAGTCACGTTCATTGCGAATTTCTGCTGCGTGTTCGTAATTTTTTTTTTATTTTGTTATTTTTTGGCTAAGCAAAATGTGGCTAAAAAAGAATTTATAAATTAGGCGTCAGAAATGGCTGTGCAATAAAAGCTAAAGTTTGCCGCAGGGCGCGTCGCTGAGCTCCGTTATTCGTGGGTGTTCAATAAGCTTACTTTTTTTTTGTTTTTCGGCCGAGACACTGTCACAGTTAAATTGGACGTCTTGACAAATCAACGGCATAAACAATTTGTACAAATTTTACGTAACTGCGTGGCGAAAAAAGAAAACAAAAGCAAAAACGCATTTTTTTGTTTGTATTTTGGACTTTGTTTTTCTTCTCAAGCCGCAGCCACAGCCCCAAAAAGATGTGGTAACTTGTGAACGCTCCAATTTGAAGCACGCAGCCAAATGCGGGGCGGCATTTGGCAACCAAACGGACTAACTGACAAACTGACGGACTTGGCTGACAGCATGCAAGCCAAGTCCAAATATTGACGCATGTCTCAGAATGCAGTTGCAAAGTATGCGACTAACAGATGCCCTCTAATGGCTTTAACTAAGCGTCTGTATCAAACAGTTCTTTGTGCCAAATATACCCTTTCTTGGCCTTTTGTATAAGCATTGCACAAGGACAACTTTAAGCGCTGCGCACACTTTCCAATTTAGGCTAAAACAGCTAAGTCAGCTCTGGCCATAACTTGGTCGTGTTGCAATTGGGCAAGTTTGTGGCCTAAGTCATTTGATTTAATTCATTTCGTATGGGGCTCTCCAGTTGTAACATTAACTTTGCACTTTGTCTTAATTGTTAATTGTAAATTGCAGGCACATAATCAAATTTAATGCAGCTCGGAAAATGGCCGAGAGAATTGTAAAACAAAAGTGAAACAATGGAAATTAATGTTGGCGTTTATTGCAGTTGTTGTTGTTGTTGCGATTGCGGCGGCGGCTGCTGCTCGTCCGGCTAATGGCTATTTGGAGGCATTGTTAACTCATTTGCGACGACGACGACGACGACGGATGGCAATTGCAATGACCTTGACGCAATCGCCAAGCCATAAAAATAAAAAAAAAAAAATAGAGAAAAAAAATAAACATTCGTTCCGATTCGTTGACTGCGTTTACTTTGAACCGCCCAAGTCTCCCCCTCGTTGCTTTAAGCTGGCAGCCAAATGACACTTAATAGCCGCCGTGAACATTTCGTTGCCAGCTACCTGACATTCAAAAGCTGCAGCTAACAAATATAAAACCATATATTCTAGTCAGATTTGAAATTCTAATTTTTTATTGCCATTCAAAATGAACGTACTTATTTGCATAACTAAGCAGGTGAAAGTCCGACGCACAGACTTCAATTGAGTTTGATCATGATCTTAAGCGCTTTTGATTAGCACTCGCACACACTCACACACACATGCACACACATGTGTTCTGTTCCGAAGTAAAAGTAAAAGCTAAGACAAAGCCCAAGCGAATTAAAGCCATGCCTGACCCCAAAATCAAAAAACCAAACAAAACCAAGAAGACAAAAAAAACAAACAACAACATTGTTAAGCTACAACAACTGTAAAGTGTAATATATTATGGGCTTTCCAGTGGCGCGTATTGACCCTTTTCCTCGTTAATTACCATAATTAAGAACACAATGCGGGCCAAAACGCAGCAGTCACAAAAATGCAGCCCAGTTTATGGCCTAAGATAAAAACTTACTTTCTATGGCGGCAGCGAAATTGCAGCGAAATTAGCTTTACGCAGCGCTATGCGTTCGACTGATTGATCATAATACACTGCGAGAAAGGGGAGGGGAAGAGCAACGATTTGTTGCTTTAAAGATTTCTTATTTTTTATGGCACTTGGCCTAAACCACAACCGAAAGTTGCTGGCTGTTAGAATCTTGGCTCTATCGGTTAATGCTTAGTTTTATTTTATTTTTTTATTTTTTCACTGTCGTTGCTCATTCCAAATAGGTCAAATTGTGGTTGGGCCCTCGGCATGTCTATGTGTATGTGTGTGTGTGTGTGTGTGTGTGCTTAACACACTTTTTTTGTATATTGCCTTTGGCAATTTGCATGGCCGCGTTTTAGATTGTTAGCGTGTGATATTCTAATTGTAAGCGACGTCTGATTCTAATAAACTTAGTCTGATTAACGTTCTTTCTGCTTTGATTAAATCGCCAGCGAGTTCGTGTCTTCAGTCATTGGGTGAGCAAGTTTGTGTCTTAAGTCATTGCTTGCTTTGATTGATGTTCGCTGTTGATGTGGAGCAACATAATTTGTTCAATGAAGCGTTTCAGATGATTTATCAGATTGTGGACTCTTCCCGGTCTAAATTTAATGCTCGCCCATTTGCCGCTCAATTAGCACATGGCAAATGCTGGCAACACTAAATTAAAACCCATTTTACGCACAGTTACGCGCATTTTACACTAACTATGCTCCCTTTCAATGTTGCCCGAGCAGAAAGCTGTGAACATTAAAAGCATGTCAAACGAAAAAAAAAATAAAATAAAAATATATATGTATGTGAAAAACATAAAAAGCTTTTTGCATATTTTTTATGTTATGTTTATGCTTAAATGATGTGTGCTTTTGGGCAAAGTCGAAACACGCGAGGTCATTTAGTCGCCACATTACGAGCACTCGTAAATGAAAATGCAATTGTTTAAACAAATATGTTTTGTTGTTGTTTTTTTGTTTTTTCCTCACTCACGCTCAGCTCGCTTAATTTATTCAGTTGCACGGCCCATTTGTCGGCTTTTTCAACTCGCATTTGTTTAGTTTTAAGGTGTTTTGTTGTTGTTGTTGTTGTTGCTGCTGTTACGGAATGTGTGTCAAACGAATTCGACACTTGACAGCCGCATAAAAATATCCGTTACAGCTGAGCGCCGATGATCAGTTCAATGATTTCATGATGAGAACTCAATGCT
The DNA here is from genome assembly GCA_004143845.1 of Drosophila lacertosa. NCBI lineage: Eukaryota > Metazoa > Arthropoda > Insecta > Diptera > Drosophilidae > Drosophila > Drosophila lacertosa. The sequence continues at coordinate 42,856 of SCDZ01000262.1, read as the reverse complement.
AACAATTGACACATGCACTAAAAGCAAACTATGCACACATATTTGTATATGACTATATCTATAAACTTGTTCATGCGCATTATCTTTATACCTTTAAGAACCATTTTCATTTAAAATTCACCTCATTACAAACTTCTCTTAGAAATTCTAGAAATAAAATATATAGTCAAGTTTATTTTAATATAAAATATGTTTGCAATTAATTTCTTTATTTAAAGCTAAGGGTTTAGAAAAAATTATATATATATATATTTAAATAGAATGTCTCTCATACACCCTGTATATAATATCTTATCAGTCGTATTGACTTTTACTTATCTAAACATTTGTTTATAAAAAACCGACATTTTAATTTATAAACGTTATAAAAAAAAAATAGAATGTCTTTAAGCGTCTCTTAAGTTTATATAAACTTATTTAAGCATAACTTGTTTTTATCTAAAATAACTTAAATATATGTTTGATTATACATAAAACCACCTTCAAATTAATTAATTAACAGACAAAATTGATCATCTCGCTCTCATCTAAACTGTTTATAAGCAAAACCTCTTCTTTAAACTTGTTTATGAGCATTTAACTAACGTTTTAGTTTCGTTCAATTTGAGTTTCGTGCAATTTCCTGGCCACAATTTGAAGGTCACTTGCTCCCATTTCGTTGGGTTTTTTGCAAAGGTTTTCTACCAGTTTTATTTATATATATATTTTTTGTTTTTGCACAAACTCTCGAAACTGGGTAACGAGAGCAGATGCCAATCAGAGTTCATTATTCATAATTTCCGTTGAGCGCAATGCGCACCAATTTTTATTTAACGTTATTTTATTTGTATCGCATACGCTACAAAAAATTTACAAACTTTTAAAGTATATTCATTATCCCGATATGTATCTTATATGTGACTAAGGCTAAGTTAACAAAGTTGATTTCATATGCCTTTTATTTCAACCTTTTTTGGGGGTTTGAAGTGATGTAATATTTTTCTAAAGATTTATAGATTTATACAAGTAAAATACTTTTTAAATTCCATCAGGCATTCAATTTCGTTTAAACAAGCTCAGTTTACTTAACTTTTGTTTAGCTGCTTTAGGCCTAATTTTTTTTTAATAGAGTATTCAAGTTGCGGCCATATTATTAACTATTTATCCGCTATTCACTATTATTTTTTGTTTGCCTGCATGAGCTGCGCTTTGAGCAGCTGTTATTTTATTGTTGTTTCTTTTTTTTGCGCCGTTTTTCCATTTTGCCACTTGGGTGTCCGAGCGGAGCTGAGCTGATGACATTTTTGCGCTATGCCGCTAAACGTGGCTTACGTCATGCGGCTAATTTTAGCTAATTTATTGCAGTGCGAGCATTGTGTACTGAATCGCATTGTTTGTTGGTGTTGGCTAACAATTTGCATTTGAGCCGCTGTCAGTTGTTGGCCGCAACTAAAGCCTAACGGTCTTGTGTGTGTGTGGGCCGGGCATTGTCAAATAAAAAAACAACAAATATTTTATATTTTAGACGCCACATGATGTTGGCCATTTATCAATCGCATGACCCAATTAACTCCAGCGGCAGCAGCAACAAGCGGTTTCAACAGCTTACAAAATCCTATTGAGATTATAGCACTGGGATAACTGCAACACCAATCAATCGGTGAGTCCGTCCGTCTGTCCGTGCGTCCGCCTGTCCATGTGTGTCTTTCTATCTCTCTTGTGACATCATAAGGCGCTAGTTGAATGAAATGTGTTGGCAGCCGCGAGGTAAACAAACATGAGAAAGCCAAAAGGAGAAAGAAGAAAACATAAACAACATAAAAAAAAAAATGAAAAAAATGAAAAAAAAAAATGAAAATATATGTTGAAACAACGGGCAGAAATCATTGGCGGCTTTTATCATGCGGCGGGCATCGATGTAAGCCGCATGTTGTTGTTTTGGTATTAGGTCGCAACGGGCCAAGATAATGATCTGGCAATTGCTGTCGGACAAGTTTGGGCCTGCTTCCTGGCCATGACTGGCTATCAATGTTCTCACAGCACTTACTTATTATGCAGGAAGCTGCAACTGGTTAAAACTGCATATCATGTGCTCCATTTGGTTATTGATATCGGTTTAATGCCCGTTTGGTTGCTGTTTGCCTCATGTTGCATGCCTCGCTTCAAGCTGTTGGACGGAAGCTCGTTAAGGCTTTTTGAGGACGCGCCTTTGTTGACTGTGCCTTTACCGTTATGCCTTGGTCTGCTGCTTCCTGCGCTTTTGGCCTTATGCTGATTTTAACCCATTTCTTATGCGGGCACGCAACCCGCCAACGAACTTTCTGGCTGACCCAAATGTTGCCTGTTGAAAGTTTCGCCTCGGGCAACAGTTGCTTGTAACTTGGCAAACACAATCAAAAATTCATTATAAACAGTTTTTTTTTGGCTCATATGATTTTAGCATAATGTAATCGGATTTCTTTTAGCTATCGTTATGTGCCGATCAACCGGTTCCAATTAATCTTTACTTTTCGCACTTCTCACTTCTCACTTCTTTTGTCTTCTTTTTCCAGCTCCCACAATGAAGTCAAACACTCGAGTTCTTTGCACGGCGCTGCACCTAATCGTAAGTATTATTAAGAGATCAGTAAGAGTAGGGAGTGCTGAGTAGATAGATACCCAACAACAGGGTATATTAGAGAAATAGTTTATAGCCTCATTCCTGGGCGCAGTGAAATGAAAAATTGGCCAATGCCAGCTAAGCACATCAATCACAGCCAGACTTCTAGCCAGCAGCTTCAGACTAGGCCGTGAATGACAATTGCATGGCCTGGCGATTAACCTGAATATGAGGCCCGACGAACAACAACAACAACAACAACAACAACTACCCGTGGGTCATGTTTACTCTCGTCTTCTTCTTCTTCTACTGCGCGCCTGCAATGCTAAAATCGATTCGTGTACGTATTCGTGTTGTGCCAACTTGCCAAAAAGTGGCACAACTCCAGCTCCAACTCCAACTCCAGCCAAAGCTCCAGCTTTAGCTTAAGCTGGTTGCCTAGATTCTAAGCCGCTTGGCCGCGGCCTCGAGCCTCTGTTTCGGTGTCGGATCTCAGCTTGAGTTTCAACTCTAACCTGGCGCGAGCTGCTGGCGAAAGTTTTACACAAATTTAGAATCGTGAGAATAATGTTGGCCATATCTTTCCCCTTATGGTTCACTCTTCACTCTGCACTCTGCACTCTTCACTCTCGTTGCATTTGCATTTTAATTAAAGGAGCTCAGCTCGCCCGCAGACTTGCCTAGATTAGCGTGGCATTAATGTCGGCTCGATCGTGATTAATGTCAACAGCACAGTTATGGCCCTGTCTGCATTGAAAATGCAACCGTTCCTAATGAGCCTTTTTTTTCCATCTTTCCACTTTCTTTACAGACAATTGCAGCTCTAACGACACACGCCGCACAGATTCCAACGCCAGCGAGTAAGTAACATTTATCTTAAGCGCACATTTAAAAGCCAACTTAAATCTTACATATGGCTAACAACTTAATTGGTAATTTGGCATGCAAAGCAAAGTGATTGACTAGAGTTAGAAATATGCAGATTAACACAAAGTTGTCCTCAATTGTTGAGTTAAACAAGGTTTCAGGTTAAAAAGTCAGACTACGACAATTACTTAGCCAAGAAGCTTTATTAGCTGATTTTAGCTTGGGCAGATTTATGTTTATTAAAATAAATTAAAAATGCTATTTAATTAAAGTGTTATCAATCTATTCGTACTAGGCTGCTATTTGAAATCAAATCCTTGTTGTTTAGTTGCCTCAACTATTTTTATTTGGCAATGCTTTTTTATAACGTTAAAAACCCTGGCAATAAAATCCTAGTTGCAAAAATTATCGCTTTAAACGCCAATTAACTTTATGTTAAGCAAATATTTCTATAAATTAATTAATTGTGAAATAAAGTTATATATATAAAATAACGATCGCCAAATGAAACCCAGTTAAAGTCCAAAAATAACAGCTTAAAAAACACTTTTGGCCAGAAATAATTTAAAGCCTTCAATCAGATTAGAGGCCAGCACTAAAATTGCAATTATGCATATGCATAAAATAAATTGTGGTCTAAGCAACAAAATTTAAAATAAACAATGAACAAGGCTAAAAGCTAGCTTGTTTAAAAATGTTAGCCAAGTTTTTATCACTTGATTTGGTTTTTTGCCAAGCCGCAGGAGTCAACTGCCTGCTGCCAAAAAGTGAAGGTGCCGCTGGCTGTTGCAACATGCAATAAACAACAACAACAACAACAATAGCAACAACAACAACAGCACGTGGCAAACAAAGAGCTGCCGTTTGGCAAATAAAAGTCAATTCATGTCGCATTTAGCTGTCTTATTAAAAAGCGATGACACCCAACTTTAAAAAAAAACACACACATTTTGGCCAAATATTGCGACATACAGTGAGTATGTGTGTGTGTGTGTGAGTGTGTGTGTGTGGCAATCTCTGATTAGTCATCCAAGAGGCGTAGACAGCAGTTAACGGGCTGCTTTAGATACTGCAGACTGCGCCAATAGTCGGGTCCAGTTTCGTGGAGCGATTCCAGATAGCTGTGGAACTGATCGTAGGTGAAGAACAGACGCTGGCTGCACATCAGATCGTGATGATAGGGACAGTTCTTGTCATAGAGCCAACGTCGCTGCTCGGGCACATCGTACTCGGGCAGCGCGAAGGGCAAGGACTGCTTTGGATCCTTGCAGTAAAGCTCAGCGGAGACGTAGCTGCAAAAGAGAAAAATAAGTAAAAAAAAAAGGATTTAAGGGAAATTTTTGGCATGCTTACATAAAGGCTCTGTTGATCTGATCCTGCACTAAGGGACTCTTGGCAATGTAGTGCATCACCCGTGTGGTCTGCTCGCTCTGCAGGAAGCGCAAAAAGATCGGCGAGAGCAAACCAAACCGGACGCACTTCAGCAGCTGCGGCACAGAGATTTTTCGCTTGGGCCAGTTGTGGCTAAGCCAACGGACAGCAGCATAAAAGATCTAAGCATAGATAAGAATAAAGGATTAGAGAGTTAATTAGGGCTTACATAAACTGACCTCAATTTCGCTATTGACGCCCACGTTGTGACTGCTGAGCAGACGACAGACGAAGTTCTCGTTCATGTCGACGAACTCCTGTGAGGCGACGAGCGTCAGAAAGAAGCGACTGATGCGAGAGAAGCACAGAAAGTCAAACGTATCCATGTCCACATAATTGACGTCCGGCAGCAGGGTAAATGCCTCGTTCTCATTCTTGATTACGTCCAAGGTATTCCACACGGCATCGATCAGCTCCGCAATGCCCAGAAACTTGGCCGAACTGTAAATTTCCAACAGACAGCGATTGCTGAAGCGTTTGCGCTGCGGCGGATTATCGTGCAGCATCCAGTTGTAGACGATGTGGAAGGCCTGGGCCGTCACCTTGTGCGTGGGCAGACGCACCACGGCGGTCTCCTCCGCCTTGAACTGCCGGAAGTGGGGAGAATACGCCTGCAGCACGCACAGATGGCAATAGAACTTGTAGTCACCAACATAGACCTTAATGTCCCACTTGCTGCCATCGGTCAGCAGCTCCAGCAGACGTGCCCCAATGTCCGGCCGCGACGGCTGCTGTGGCCTGCCCTCGTCTATGGGCTGGCTCAGATTGAGATGCTCCATTATTCTGTAGCTCTCGTCCAGCTGCGATGGATGCTGCTCATTCTGAGCCTCCTCGTTTAGTCTGCGTGAAGAACAGTTAATATTAAATGGGTATCAATTTTACAAATATAACTTGCCTCTCCATGCTGGACTTATAGCTCTCTAGGGATTTGCTTTCTTTAACTTCCAGCTGTGGGCATAGAAAAGGAATTCAGGTCCTTAAGAGCCTAATATTTGGATAGGGACTTACCGTTCTATTTGACTGATTGGGCTCAGTTAACTAAGGGAAGGATTAAGGGTAGATGAAATATGAAATTCGTGTTGATCTTATAAGAGTTCTTCTGGAAAATAGTTGAAGTTTTCAACTCTTCTCCAACTTCAACTTACATTCCCATCTTCATCGGATGTTTCCAGCGTCTCGCCATCTTCGTATGTCTGTGAAATCTTAAACTTTTCCAAGTCCTTGAACATCTGGCTGAACGTATGAACTGAATTTATGCCCGTCTCACTCTCCGCATAGGTCTTGGTGCCATCGGAGCTAGTGCAGCCAGTTTGGACATCCGATTTGGTGCCAGCTGATTCATCCAACTGCTCAGCGATGGAAATCTCTGTTTGAGTAGCCCAATCGACCCTCTTGACTGGTTCATCGAACTTGACCAGCTGAGAAGGGCAACATTCCAGGGTATTCTCCGAGGTTGCTGTCTCGCTGGGATTAGCGCTCAGTTCGTTGTTTGTGGAAGATTCCTCCATTCTAAAATTTGCAAATTTAGAGACTGATAAAAAAACCAATATAAAATGAAAACACAAATTAAAATTTAATGGAAATATGACAATGTTAAAAATGTTGAATGTGTTACTATTATAAAGAATTTGTATAAGGGTTCCTCAGTTTTTTAAGTAGGGTTTTGTTTGAGTTCAGCTAAAGTTTATGTTATTTTCCCAGTATAATTCCCAACGTTACTTAAGGGAACTCGACCCCATTTTCCTATTATTTGTGGGCTTCAGTTTAGTTTTACAGAGCGACCTATGCGATTATGCAGTTGTGCATTTTACAAAATTATACATAATAGAAAGCCATAAAACATTTTATGTGCCAGCCCAGGCAACAGGCAGAAAAGAGTCAGCAACAAGAACTTGGCGTTTGAGCTTTGGGCCAACTAAGAAAACAGAAAACCGGCTTCGGAGTTGCATGCAATTACTTTGCCCAGCAGCATATGCTCAAGAATAGGAATAGAAGCACGCTAACTGATGCGAAATGCTCGGCAGAAGGTTCGTTGAACTAAACCAACTAAAGCAACAAACAAACAGCCATCTTCCATTCCATTTAAGCCAGCCAAACACACACACACACACACACATAGCGACTTAGCCACAAACGAAGACGTGCGAGACGAGCACACGCTGCAAAAAGAGATGGCCAAAAGAATGGGCCAGAAGAGAATACACAGCTACCCACCATGGGCCATCGCACGCGAGGTGTCGTGCCGCATATGCGACTCCATAGCGACTTTATAGAGACTCTCTATAGCTACTCTGGCCCTGGAACTTGCTTTCCTGGCATTGCAATTACTTTGCGGCTTTGCACTGCTTCAGTTTGGTTCGCTTAGGGTTCTGTGGCAAGTTCAAGGAACTTGCATCATTCTAATCGCAGCTGCTGCTGCTGCTGATGCTGCTGCTGATGCTGTTGTGCTCTTTGAATGGCTTTTCAATGTCATTAACTTGGCCGGTTTCATGTTTGTCGCAGCAATTTTGCTTCCGCAGTTGCCAGTTGCCAGTTGCCAGTTTTTTTTCAGTTGGCATCTGCAGCTTGGCTCGCTGCTGCTCCCAGGGGCGTCGTTGGTGCCATTGTCTTGGCCTCCAGTGCGAGTTGGCATTTTATACCCACTACCAATTGATTATAACTAACAAAAGGGGTATAATAAATATGAGCAAATTTATTTGGCAGATAGCTTGGTTAAAATGAAAGATTTACTTATTAAATATCATAAGATATCTATAATAAGAAATTTAAGAATATGGACTCTAAAATAAAAAATTAACATATATAAAATATTAAATATTAATATAAAATATATTTAGCATTCTTAGTTCATTTTAAAAGGAATACCCCTTATTTTAGTAACCCTTTCCTGTATTTATGCATATTGCGGAGCATCTTCCAGTCGAGCATGCCCCACCTCTACGATGTTTGTGCAGATTCGTGTATCGCGGATGATTTATGCCAATGGCTTTGGCACAGCCTTAACTTTATATTGTTATTGTCTAACTGTAGTTTTAACTGTTTCGTAACTTAATTCCCGCCCACAACTCTCCCTTCCTTGCAGAGGATGCGCCTGGCACGCTAAACGATGCGATCGCAGCGGCCGAGGCGGAAGCAGCAGCAACAGCAGCAGCAGCAGCAACGTTGGGCGCCACGCCCATGGGCGGCAAGTCGGGTACGGGCGTTGAGCCGAGCGTGCGGGTTAAATGCCTGTCCGGGTCGATGCTGATCACCATTAAAGATGCGCCACCCAACCACGAGACGGGCCTGTTCAGTGGCATGATCTATCCGAAAGGCCTGTCCAAGAACTCCACCTGCCTCAGCGAGTACAGGTGAGTTGATCACAAGATCAAGACCGAGATACCCCTCCACAATCAACATACTCATCATTCCCCATCCCGGCAGAGATCACATTGGACCGCTGCGCTATAAACTGCCGCTGCGCAGCTGCAACACGATGCCCAAGGAGACGGTAAGTCAAGCTGAGCTTTAATAAATGCCCGGGCTGGTCACTAAAAATCTACGCACCCACATAAACTTTAATTGCGAAATTTATACATACTATATACACATATTTATATATATCTTTATATTTATGATATTTTTTATGTAGTCGCCAAGTTGTTCTGCCTTTTTGGCATGCTAATTGAGGCTGCGCTTTGGCTGTGGCTTATAAGGCATTCAGTTGAGAGATTGGTTACAAGGTAACGTCCATATGCCAAGATGATTAGCCCCAGCGTTGCGAACTTGGCTCCCATTGCCGGCAAAACGCACCGACTCCAATCTTGGCACTTTGGCATTCAATTAATGACGGCTTATTAAGTGCATCATTAACGGGTTGATTGAGCGTCAGAGATTGCGAGATTGGGGACAGGGGACAGAGCTGTGCAGCAGGCTGCAGATGTGCTGCAGATAGTCAAGTGTGTTGACTATGTGCTCCATCCCCCTCCCCCTCCCCCCCTCCCTTCTTTAGTTGACTAATAAAAAAAAACTGAGTAGTTGATTTTATGGGCGTGCGCGGCAAATGCTAAAAATATTAATGAACAAAAAATATTATGGCTTTAAAAAATAATTTATAAATGTGAGCTGGTATAGGGATAATAAAAAAATTGAAATGAAATAGAAAAAAATATTTAAAATAAATATTGTCCTACTCTAAACTTCTACGTTAATAACATTAACAGAGTTCTTTTAAAATGCACTCAAAACTAAAAACAAATCTCATCTTCAAAGATTTAATAATTTCTGCAGACTTAAAAATATAAGTTTTTGATTGATCCCTTAAGCATATCACAAAAATCAAAAGATTATCAAAAAAAAAAAAAACTCATTTGTAAACGATATTTTCCATGGCAGCAAAAATTTATTGTGATTAATTTTAACAATTTTCAACTCATGATATTTATTTATTTTATCATAAATTTTATCAAGATCTTGCTGAGAGTGACAATTCAAATATGCGAGGCTTTTAATTATTATAACATTATTAATAGCTATATCAAATATTTTTATATAATTTGTTAGCAACATTAACAGTTACAAATATGTTTTGATTAAATAACCAAGTTGAGTATAACAAATGACCCCCAGCCAATAAATTGTCGCTTAAATTTTTGAGTCAAAGTTTAGCTTGGCCAGCTGGCCAGCTAATATGGCTTATATGGCGTGGCTTATTTATTGGCTCATAGCATCGATTTACGAGCGTTTACAACAACGTTAAGCTCTTACATATACACATATAAATATATATATATAAATGTGTGTGTATATTTTGAAATCTCAATTAGCACCTAGGCAGCTAAACGGCACGCATCGACATTTTTATGGCCAAGACGCACAAACATACACACACACACACACATCTGGTTTTATATGATGTCGTCATTGTGATACATTTCTCGTATTTAATGTAATTTCCCAGCGTTTATTGGGGCAAAAAGAGTTTTGTAATTTGCTGCTGTGCCTGTTTTTTTCCTCAGGCTGACACAATTTTTAAAAAAAATTGTTAATTTTAATTGCATTTATGGCAGCGCATTTTTTGCTGTACCAGAAAAAGACGAGTTCCTGTGCCGCAAGCAGTTATCCCGGCCAGTTCGTTGCCTGAGTCTTTTGTTGACCCAAGCACTTGACGCCTCGTACAAACGGGTCGCTAAATTAAACAACATTAAAATTGATGACAGAAAACATTATTTACTCAACGTTAATAATGAAAAGTCAATAAGCCAAGTGAAGTTTTTTTGTGTACATTTTTAAATGCAGCTGCAGTTGATGTCATGGAAGTGACCATGTGGCTGCTGACTGGGCAGGATGCAGGGCTTACGTCAGCCACAGCGATGAGATGAGCTCAGTGAATGCACATTTGCATACAATTAAATAAAAAGTCCGCTATTAACTATGCTCGTTTATGGCAGCAAATGTTTTATGTAAAAAGTCGCGTGTCAACTGCCGCAAAAAGTTGCCACGCCATTGACTCCAACTGCGGCTCCTACTGCGACCCTGTTGTTATTGTTGCTGTTGCCAGTTTTTGTTGCTGTGCATGTCAAACGCAATTAAATTTATTATGAATATTTTGTTGTTTATACCCTTGGCTATGCGCATTAAAATGTTGTCACTTAATTGTTGTTGCCAATAGAAGAAGATATATATTTATATACATACATAAAATCAGTTTTACATATAGAAAATCTCATACATATTAAATCGCTATAAAGATTATTTCGTTTAAGCTTCTTAAGCAACATTTTTCTTTTATCCAGATAAACTTATTTAGTATACAAATTGACAGGCTTACAGAGTATCGCAGAGTCAACCCACCCACGTCTGAGCTATGCTTATTTATCGTTTTGTTTTTTATTTGTTTTTCGTATTAGCTTTAACGTACAGGGTCAGACACAGACATAGACAACAAGTTCGCGGCCTGCTGGGCGCAAAGTATTTTAATTAAATTATAATTGCGACGCAGAAAACGAAAGAAAAAGAAAATCAATATTCAGAACTTCAAATTGGTGAACAATTTTTTCTAATTAAATACAAATCAGAAATGCTCGGACAGCGAGCAATCAGCTGGCACAGCAGCAAGTTCGTTGCCGAAGTCTTTCGTTCGAATTCTCTCACAAAACACATTTCCCATTTGATTTGCCACAAATTATGGTATCGAACATGCTGTTCACATGATAATCGATTTGTTCTGAAGCGTCTCGAAGCATCTTCGACGCTGGCGGTCAATTTTTTTTTTTTTTTTTTTTTTTTTTTTTGATTGCGTTCATTGGCCGACGCCGTCGACGCCTTCGACTTTCAGCTGACCGTGAAAATGCCAAAAGTGTAATCATGTAAACGTGTTTTATATTGTTATTGATATTTTTAAAATGTTATTGGCTGCCGTTGGCCTGCACAGAAGGTCAGTGTTGCACATCACCCACGCATCGACGGCCAACTGCAGCTACACTGAGAGAAAAGTTAGTCAGGTTAGAATAGGAATATTTTTTACAAGAATTGAAATACTCCATATAAGAAACTTATGCCAAGTTTCGAGCTTCAAAATGTATCTATTTTTTTTTTTTCTGACTTATCAAATATTTAAGTACAAAAGTCTCTGTTGCTGTATCTTAGAATAAAGTTACTTAGCGATTTGTTTTAACTACTTAATTACTTAAGAGTGTCGCGCTTAGCTCTCAACCAATTTTCAAGCTTGGCTGAGTGATGTTGCCTGATTTAAGTACCCAAATTCTTGGCTTTTATTTTCTCTGAGTGCACATAACGTCTCATTGGCGTTGACATTAATGAATGCTGCAACTCGTTAGAGTAAACAGCGAGCGAGAGAGAGAGGGGGAGAGAGAGAGAGAGAGGGGGAGAGAGATAAGACAAAATTTAAATTTCTTCGCTCATTTGCATAACTTAAAAGCGGCCGCATAAACCTGTTGCCTCGACGAGTACTTAAAGAATGCCTCGTCGTCTTGGCCGCGTTGAGAACGCACAGAAGTGTCATAATGACATAATAGGCGGCTGCTTCTACCGTTATCTGGCTGGTGTTGTGCTCTTGCCAGAAATCTTAAATGTCATTTTATTATGGCTTTTATTAGCCTATTGTCTCATTTTGGCTGCGATGCTGCGACCGCTGGGAAATGCTCACATGTCTAACAAAAAGAAAAAAAATAAAAAAACAACATAACTGTCAGCGCGGCTCGTTGACAACAACAATGGTCGGAGCTCAGATTCTAAGCCGCTCGTTCTTGTTGGGCAAAAGTCCAAGACGGAAACAGCTCGCCGTTTAAATGGGGCTCCGAGTGGCAGCTAATGCAATTAAGTTTGGCCCTTGGGTGACGACGACGCGGCCACTTAAATAAAGCATTTCCGTGCCCAAATCTGTACAGACCCAATTAACAAAACTTCCGAACGCCTCACGTACATAAAGCCCCCCCCCCCCCCTTCTTGGCCCATTACAATTACCTTCTAGCACGCAAGCAATTGAGACTCAGCGCTCGATACGAATGCGAGTATGGGACTTCAATTGTTGTTAACTTTGTTGTTGTTGTTGTTGTTGTTGCTGTTGACTGCAAAATTAGCACAAGCACCAGCACCGTTATGTGACGGTGGCCGCCAGAATGTGAAACAGATAAGAGTGTTCTCGAGAGAGAGAGAGTTTCCAATTGGGCGATACCCTGTAACAAACAGAGAATAAAGAATGAACTCAGTTTAGCTCTGAATATGAGGAAATTTTAGTCGAGATGAACGATGATGCAAACAGCGGATGTAGTTTGTGCTTCTGCCGAAAACAGTTTCATTCAGTTTCGGTTTCTTAGAACAACGTCTGTAACTAAAAAAAAATTCATTACGCAAACATTGCTAATTTCCGCAGCAGACTGCTTCACACTTGGCTGAACGGCTTTAGCACCATTCTACTTCAAACGCAAAGCACTTGAGGAAGTGCTCGTGATCTAAAGACGGGCGCAATGCTGTGTCGAAGACCGCGTCGCACATCGCAGCAATTTTCAGCTGCAGCGAAGCGTGAATCTGTATGCATAATGAGACACTCCAACTGGCCCATTGTACAGCTGCATAAGTATGTGTGTGTGTGTGTGTGTGAAGTACTTCTGGCCAGCAGGTTTTGCTAATATGGCTTCTTGGGCATTAGCATTAACAGCTGCCAGCTTGTGATTTGATTTGAGTTGCCCGACTAGAAATTGGGTGGCAAGTTTGTTGCCTAAGTCTTTTGTTTGTGCCGGATGTTAAAAGCAATAAACTGAAATGTTTCCATTATTTGCCTGCTACCCCTTTTAAACCACTTCTAGCTTTTCGAATTTTAAATTTATTTATTTCTTCTTGCAGGACGATGGCGGCATTGAGTTCTTCAATACAATTGTGCTGCAGCCGCATCTGAAACTGATCACGGATCTGGGACGCGGCTACCATGTGCGCTGTGCCTACAAGAGCCGCGACGCGGCCGTCAAGCCCAAGAAGCATCTGCGCAAGCACGCCCAGAAGCCGCAGGCGTTCCGCAGCGACGAGCACGACAGACGCGACTATGGACGCTCCCTGGACAAGCAGCGTGCGGGCGACGACGAACTGGACGAGGATGATGTGTACGAGGATGACAACGAGCTGACCAACAACGAAATTCCCATGCCCGGCTGCCACATGAAGATCTACAACGACGAGCACAAGATAGCGGACGACGTGAAAATTGGCGATCCGCTGACCATTGTCATTAGCATAGATCAGCAGAAGCTCTATGGACTGCACGTGACGGACTGCATCGTGCGCGACGGCCTCGGCTGGGGCGAGCAGCGACTGGTGGGCGAAGATGGGTAAGTGGCGCACACCGAGAGAAGATGTCCAAATTTTAACTGTTCTTATGGCTTGGCAGCTGTCCCATGGACAACGAGATCATGGGTCAGTTCAACTATACGGAGGATCGCCTGGCGGCCAATGTCACCTTCCCGGCGCACAAGTTTCCCTACACCACCTCGGTGTACTATCAGTGCAATGTGCGCCTGTGCGCGCTCGAGGATCCCAGCTGCCAGGAGGCGCCGCTGTGCAGCGGCAAGCGACCCAAGCGCCAGGCAGCTGACGCCAAGGACGACGAAGCCCTGCCGGCCACCATTGAGGTCTTCTCCGGCCTCTATGTCAACGAGAACGAGAATGCCAACGACAGCGACGAGGATGCGGTATACAAGGAGAAGGTAAGCTAATCTCTTAAAGGCTTTAAATTGAATGTACTTATTTAGTGCTTGTTCGTTTGCAGACTCTGGAGGATGCTTTGTGCGTGTCGCAGCGCACCTTTGCCATAGCCATCGCCATTGCTGGTCTCATTCTGATGCTGGCCGTGGTCGCCGCCGTCCTGTGCATCATGGCCCGTCGCAGCACCAAAACGGTGTCCAATTCGGGCAGCTCCATCTACAGCGGCCCCTACACAAACACCGCCTTCTCGCACAGCAGTTAAGCTGAGCTGAAACAACGTTTAAATTCAAAATTTCAACAATTTTTATCCAAAACTCAAAAAACAAAAACAACAATGGAACACTCAAAGTGTTTTAAAATCAGTTAATTACAAATTAAAACGAGGGAAAAAGAAGCACGTCGCAGGTCGCCTGCGGTAGTCAATTGCCAAGTCTGCGGTGGCAAGTTGCAGGAGCAGTTTTTAGTTTATAGAGAAGGTCACAAGCCTAACTTAAAAATTAGTATTTAAAAGTTTGCTAAACAAACGAAAAAAAACAACAACAATTCTTTACCCCTTGCCCTGTGCAGAGATTACCCGGCAATTGTTTATTGCCCGCTAATGTCGCAGAGCTCAAACAGTGCTGCCCATTGCCCCTTCAAGTGCGCATGGGCAGCACTGCGCTCTGTTTCGCACGCCCGTGTCGGTGTTGGACTCCACTCCCTGAAATTCTTATTGGAAGAACTCCACACAAACTCTCACCTGCTTTTTTTCGTAGTGCAGTCATTAAACTTACTTGTATTGTATTTATCTTACTTTATAACTATTAATTTAAAACACAACAACAAAAAAAGAAACACTCGAACTAACAACGAATGCAGCAGCCGACGCTCAGGTGATATTTGTATTTGTACTCTAAATATTTATAAACTTAGTATCCAACAAAAGAAAACGAAACAAAAAACCTGCCACACTTTGTTCTTAGTTGAATTTTGCTGTACAATTTTATTTCTTGTCATTGTTTAAACTATGCGCACTACAATATTTTAATAACTACCTATGTACTATAAGCACACACACACACACACACATATACAAACAATTAATAGTAGTGCATAAATTGTATTAATCTGAAAAGTATTTAAGATAAGCGCCTTTGCACAGCTTCATTTGAGCATTGGACTTATTGGACTCCAATAAGCAAACGCTCGCCTGGAGCTGTGCAACGAAGATTTTTTGATAAATACACAAATACTTTAAAAGACAACGCTAGGCATAAGCTAAACTTAAACTATGCGAATGAACAATAAAATTAAATTGACAATAAAGTAGTTTGAAATGCAATTTCAATTGTCCAATTGGACAGGCAAATGGCACCAATCAGCTTTTGAATGCATATAAAAGCCAGTTCTAATCAGAAATTGCCGTCAGCCATGTTAACGCTGTTCTCGCTAACCTGCCTATGGCTTCTGCCGCAGCTGCACGCGGCGCGCTGTCCGCCGGAGAAGATGCCACCACTGAAGTTCCATTTGGTGCGCGAATGCCAGTTGGCCGCCGCGGATGAGGCACTGGCGCTGGAGAGCACATCCTCGCTCGAGGAGTGCATGGAGTTGGCGAGCGAGCTGCGCGGCATGGCCATAAATTATGCGCCCGGTGGCCCCAAACGGAGCACGAATCGCTTCGAGCCACAGCCGAGGGACGTGCTGGGCAGACGAACGGCCGACGGGCGCCAGAAGGAGGCACGCAAGCGCTTGAGCGTCTTCGAGCAGCCGGCGGAGTTCTTCAATTGCCATGTGCTGCAGTGTCCGCAGAACGAGAGCTTTGCGGGCATGGTGAACGACAGTCGTTTCGACTACTACAGCGTGTACGGCAGACCTGCAGGTGGGCGCAGCCTAAAGCCTAAACTAAACTAGTGCTCAATCTTAACTCTACTTCCAAGCTCTGGTCAACATAAGTTGCGTGCCGCAAGTGGGCCTGTTTATCTTTAATGCGCAGCCCCAAAATTATGTAAATGCCTCCAGGCTCTGCAGCAATGCGAGCGAGTTTAGTGGCAGCCTGGCGCACGTTGCCTCCGAGGCGCGTACCTACTCCCTGGCACGTTGGCTATACGCTTACAGTGGGCAGCAGCTTGAGGAGGGCATCTTCTTGGCCTATGTGGGACTGAGCTCGCTGCAGCCGCCGGACTATCGCAATGCGCAGCAAGAGAGTCTGCTGTGCTTCCTGTACAGTGCCTGGCACGTGGGTCATCCGCGAATCGGGTATGTTGCGCCACATTACACATTAGTTAGCCATAATTTAGGGATTACAATCCGCAGAGGCGCCCAGGAAAATGGCAGCTGCGTGGCGCTGACGCCCAAGGGCAGTTGGCAGACGTTGAGCTGTGAGCGCGAGCTGCCCTTCATATGTGAAGTCTTAATGCCCGTCGGATCCAGACTGGACATGCAGCTGGATACGGGCGTAAATGCTGCGGCTGTGTGTTAATTACAGATATTTGTGAGTTAGTTAACAGCTTGTTAAGTGCAGCACAGTTATTCGCAGACGTTTTATTAGACTTGGCCAAATTAAAATATTCAACTAGTATTATGTTGTGGTAGTGTTGTTGTGTTCCAACTCTCCCTCTTCACCGAATGGCAACAAAGTGTTGCAAGAACAAATGTGTACACCGAAACGAGCTGGGGCAAGAAGCAACGCTTAGTGGTACTTGTAGTTCCTGTGGTGCTTCAACTTGGTGTAGTTGATAATGTAGAAGAACGTCATGCTGGCGACCGTCAGCTGGAAGAAGGGTGCGATGCCAGCACGCTTCGGGAACACGTACTTGTGCTGCCAGCGCCACCAGGCGCGGCTAACGGCGCCAGCAATGGCATTGGGTGACTTGTTGCGGCGTCCAAACCAGGAGCCCAACTCGCCCAATTTCACCTGTCCGAAAGGCACATCAGCTGCGTAGGCACGAAAAGAACGGACGAAATTCAAAAATTATATAAAGTTGTGGAAAATCGCACAATGCCGAAGTATCGTGCGGCGAAAATTACGTAATTGTGCAAAATTGCCTACCTTTGCCGTAGAAGCGTGCAGGATCGTAAGGTCCATGCACCTTTGGGTTATACTCAGCTGGATAGTCACCAAAAGCCATCTCGCTGTTTTGTGTTATAATAATTAATACTTTCCCAATGATATATAATTTCCAGCTAGCCTACTTACTTTGCTCGATACTTGAGTATGAGTATGACAAGTAATCGATACAGAGCAAGGCACACTTGTGCGCAGTGATGCAACGCCAAATATATCGATAGTAGTATCGCCAAGCAGCAAACTGCCACTTAAAGCACATTTGAGCAGCGGTGGCAACGCCAGTGCACAGTATATACAGAAATCAAATAAGAATTTTTTGCAAATCGGAATCTCGGTTAAATAACAATAATAATAATAAAAATAAGAAAACAAAACATAATAAATTAAACAATAAAATGAAACTGGAGGAGTTTTTGACAAAAGTCGAACAATCGCCGCAGGAGGACGACGACGACGACGAAAAGGCGGAGTCGAAAACAAAAGCCACAAATGCCTCTGACGAGGGGGTGGAGAACGCTGAAGATGCTGCCGAGGAGTCTGCTGAAAAAGAAAGCGCGGCTGGCAAGAAAAAAGGCACGCGCAAAAAACGCTCGCTTAATTGGGAGGAGGCCGAGCGCAGCCTCCTTCTCGAGGTCATTAAAACAAAAGTGGCGTTTGTCGAGAATCGCAGCGTCGACGCCAAAAGCATCAAGGCCAAACGACTCGCATGGTCGCAAATAACCAAACAGTAAGTGTATTCAATTTGAAAGCAGCTGCTCAATTAACGCTTAACTGCGCGCTCAATTGCAGATTCAACGCGCTGAACTTTCGACATCGACTGCTGGAGCAAATTCAGGTACAGTGGCGCAGCATGAAAAACTCGGCCAAGCGCGAATATCAGCAAAAGCATCCCAAATCGGAGGCGTTAGAGGGCATGCGCATGATTGAGTTTATGGAGGAGCTGCAAAAGGATCCGGTAACGTCGCGCAGTCAGACGCGCAGCGGCACCAATGGCGCCGTTGGCGTGCCGCTGAAAAAGGAGCTGCTCGAATTGGACGAGGACGAGGATATGCCGCTGGCCGCTTTGCCCAACTCGACAAACGCCAGTGAGGATACACTGCAAACATCCACCATAGCCATACCCTCACCACCGCCCTCCACCGCCGGCGGCGACTCGCAGCAGGAGAGCGCCCAGCCACAATCAGCGCCCAATCGACGCAAACGTGCCAAAGCCAAATCGCAAATGTGCAACAAGGAGGACACCGACGGCACAGCTGGCCCGGCCGACAACGAAAAGACTTCACCGGTACGCAAACGGCGACAGCGCAATGTAAGCAACGAGTAAAATATAAAAGAACCGCTCGCTTTTATAAACTTAACACATTTTCACAGCTCTCGCAGGCACAATCGGTGCTGTCCGAGGATGAGGCGCCACCTGTGGTCACTGCCGCTGCCGTTGGCGCGTTCACACCCGTCGCTGTGGCCAGCAGTGAGCCAATTGTCTGCATGGACACAGAGGACAAATACAAGCAGCAGCTGTTTAAGCTGCTGAAACAAGCGCGTCTCGCAGAGATCGACTATGCAAGGCGCGAACACGAACAGAAGCTGCGCTTCGAGCAGATGGAGCAGGAGCTCAAGATGTCGTACTATCGGCAGGAGCAGGACCTCAAGCTGCGACACATGCGCGAGGAGCACGACATACGATTGCGCCAGCAGCGGCGCGAGCACGAGGCGCGTCTCAATGCTTACAATCTCAGCAGTAGCGCCTACAATGGCAATGGCGAATCGCAGCAGCAGCAGCAGCAGCAACAACAGCAGCAGGCGCAGGCGCAGTTGCCGCACACCGGACGCTGCAATGCCAAAACGGATTACAATAATGTGCACTTGGACAGCGGCACAGCTCAGCCACAGCCATCGACGTCTTCAAGCAGCAGCAGCATTACGGAAGCAGCGCTGGCGCTCAATGCCAATTCCTTGGCCTACAACTAGTTGTTGTACACACACTCGCACACACCCACAATACATACACACACACAAAACAATACAATAACAAACAGACGAAAAAAGAAGTGACAAAACTTAGCTTGAAATGCGTTTAGCGAATTTGTAGCCGACTCTCGATGTCCCTGCAAATGAATGAATATGAATCCCAATTCGAATACAAACAAAAATACTCATGTTGCCACTCGCAGGCTGCGTCCTGCACTGACAAAATCAAATGGACTGTTTTCTTTATGTGCATGCCACAACACACCCAGCCACACACACACACACACACACCCATACACTCACTCACACACACACAAACTCGCAAACACATTTGCATTTTTCAATATTAGTATTATTATATTTGTATCCTGGTATCTGTTAAGTGAAACTTGCTCTACAAATTTATGAATTTATGAACTTGACAAGCGGTTGTGTCGCAAGAAACAAAGAAATACTCAAAGAACCCTCACATTATAACTCTGCATAAGTTTCCCCCATAATTCATCCAAACTCCAATTCAAATCAGTCAGTATTCTATTTTGCCACTGTATTACAAAAGTTCTGTTTAATTTTTTTTTAATGACTATCATACAGCCTATGTTAAGTTTTTGATTTTTTATAATAATGATATATAATTTTTATTTAAATTATATACAAATACTTATACGATAATTGTACATCTATGTAGTTGTATTCTGTATGTCTGTTCAAACATACATAAACTTTTATAGCTGTCGTACTCGATAAGTTACATTGTGTAAGCTGTACGGTCGTTCTATAAGGTACATCGCCAAGTATACCCCATGTATACAATATGCCCGATGTGTACACTTTGTGTTGTATAGCGCTGTAATATCCTGTAACTTTGCTTTTGCTTACTAAATGACATTATTCGAGCAAAGGACAATTAAACAATTAGATAAAGAAAATACAAAAACAATTCTGACTTTTACTGAGGTCAAAATGAGTGTAAAAATCTTGTGACTTTATGTTTATTTTAAGGTAATTTTAATAATGTCACATTATTTATATTAGAAATGTCTATATATAGATCTATAGAGTTAAAATCTGATTTGTCTGACTGCTTAAATTGAAATAACTCTGCTAATTTCTAAACTATCTTTATGAAACTTTGTATAGACTTTTATTTTTTTTTTTTGTATAAAAATGTTTTGGGTCGGATTAATTGATCATATAGCTGCCATAGAAAAAATGTTGAAAAAATTAAGTTTTTATATAAAAATGATATAACCTGTATATGCAAAGGATTAATCCTTTACTATCTTGTTATAGAATGTCTTATAAGCATGTTAAGTTTTTGAAAATATGTTTTGTTGAGATCAAATATTGGCAGTACACATTAGTTAGTTAGGCAGGGAACGTCAGGCTAGGCTTTAATATTTAACTTATATTTTATTTTAAACTATTTATTACTTTTATACCCTTATAGTTATAGTTTAGGGAATTACCAATTGTTGGCAAAATGAGGGATCTCGACCTGTCACTGGACCACATGGAGAATGCCCGGTTCAACTATATCTACGGGCCGCTTTTGGCAAGGCTGGAGTCGGGTTTTTCCAAGACGGAGGAGCTCTGCCTGGCCATGATCTATCACAAGTTTGTGCTGCAGAACGGGCCGCGATCGAAATTCATGACGCTGACGCAGCTGAGCCGTCTCCTAATGCTGATGTTCAAGGTGACCGATCCCAGGATTAATCGACGCATTGTCATCGTCGTCAGCTACGATCCCGAGTGTATGGATCCGAAATTTGCGCAGGATCGGCATTGTACCCTGAAGTGTTTCATCAAAATGTTTGGCATCTACTTCTCGAACGATTTGGATACGCGCATGAAGTTCGTCTTCAGTGTAAGTCATTCAGTTAACAAGTAGGACAGTGTTATTATAAAATTCGCTTGCAGATTTACGATATGCAAGAATTGGGCTACTTGAATCGTGAGCAAGTAATGCGCTTCGTCGACAAGTTCTTCGTCGCCGAAGACGAGGATGAGATTTTCGAACTGCGTCTGGTGGGTAACCATATCAATATATATATATATAAATAAATATATGCCTTTTATTGCAGGATATGCTAGAAATGGTGTTTATCAAATTCGATCAGGATAAGGATCTGATGATTACATACGACGAATACGCGGAAACTGTGCGGAAGCAGCCAGCTCTATTAGAGTTCCTTGGCACCATATTTCCGTCCAAGCGTCAGTTGGCGACCGTCGCGTTATGTTTCAATCTTTTAGATGCAGCACAGATTCCATAAAATTGATTTGTCTATTAAGTTTCAATCAAATTCAAATTCAAAAGAAGTGCATCTTTAAAACCTTTTCGAAAAGGGAAGAGAGATAGGGTATAAGGGTTTTTAATTTTTTTATTATTTATTAAATTAAATGAATATTAATATTATTATTATTGTTTGAAACATATGTTTATTGGAGGGTATACTTTATACTATATCTCGCCCATTTAAGCCAAATTTATTGGATTTATTTTCAAGGAAATTTGCATAAAAAAGGTATCCAATGAAAATGAATATAAGTACTTGATTTGTATAACCTGGCTTAAGTGTATCTAAATTGTTAGGATTTTTACAATATAAATGTTAATTTTTTCCTTGGCATTTAATTTTTGATTGCCCAAAACATATCCACATCACTCTCTAACTGCACGTCTTTTCTCTCTCCCTCTCTCTCACTCTCGGCTTTGAGTATTTTTCGAAAACGCATTTGGCGTCTCCCTGTCGAATATCGAAATCGAATTTTTGCATTACAAATGATTTGGTTGGCGTCGTCGTCCGTCTGTCGCCGAAGCACATCAAACGGAATATGAAAACAAAACAGAAAACAAAAACAAAACAATTTGTATTCAGTATTTTATGTCTTTGCATCAAGTCTTCCTGTTCGCAAATATCGCCTATTGCCGTGACTTCAGTGCGCTTGGGCTCGTCGTAGGCAACGGCCGCAATTCTAACTTTACCGTAAGAAACGAAAAAAACAACACACACACACACAAAAAAGAACCGCAAGTCCAAGTGTTGAAAGGTGTGCATAAAGAAAAGTGCAACAGCCAGAGAAAAAAGGTAGCAATAAACTTTGCTTTATTTAAATTGCAACGCTCAAAAAGATATTTATTGGATCAGTTACAAAAACACAAACCAGAAATGTTGCTGCTGTATGCGAAATATTTGTTTTTCTTCTGGATATTCATTGGCGGCAACCATGGCGATCTGCTGCTGATGCCCCAGTTCGCCGAGGATCTGTCCGTGCTCAATGTGGCCGCCTGCAGCAAGCGCTGCCTGCAAAACGAGCCCCAAAAGGTGCCCGCAATCGATTCACACTCAAAGAACTCCAACTAATCTGAGACTTTGCTACTCTCTAGAATTTCGAGGGCTGCTATAATGATTGCAGTGAGAGCTTCAACGTGACTCTGCGCAAAGTGCAGGAGAATTTCCTGCTTAAGCTCGTCTGTCGCACGGAGTCCAAGCTGAGCTTTCGCATCCATTGGGTGGAGCACGAGCGGCACAAGTCCCCTCAACCCCCACCGGATGCCGTGTTCGTAATCGTAGTCAATGCGTTCGATGACGACTTGTTGGAGTCCCAGCTGTATTTGGTAAGTCAATATACGAATTCAAGTGCAGCTCATTCAATTTCTTATTTAATTCTCTAGTCGGATGAGAGTTTCTTCACCATACCCAATCTCAGATCGAATGCCACACACAATGTCTCGGCGCTGGCCGTGCATGCCGATGGCGCCTATTCCATAATCGCCATCGAGGAACACTTTCACACACTGAGGGCTGGCTATCAGCCCAGTAAAATGGGCGAGGTGAAGCTACGGCGATTTGTGGAGCAGCCCGACAACTTTCGACGCGTTGCCGCCGAAGTTGAGTGGCAGCCATCGGCAGGTATTGAATGCATTATCAAAATCAAAATAACTATAAGTCTAAAAAATGCTTCCTTCTTGGCAGAGCGCAACTGTTTCTTTGATATGGTCTACTTTTCGACGAATAGCCAAAGCATGGAGGCGCCTACGCCGGTTACCTTTCGGGATGTGAGTACAAAAGGGGTCAACACATTTCCTTCGATGTTCTTCCTTATCAAGAGTATTTCACTTCCTATTCGCTTCCAAATTAAACTCTGTTTTCTTACAGCCCCGCCAGCTGTACTCATACACCATACACAACATGGAGTTCGGAGAGCAGTTTAAAGTGGGCGTTCGTACCGTCAACGATCGCAATCAGCTGGAGAGTCTTGTGCAGTGGCTAGAAATCCAGGCGCCCAACTGCCTGGACTGGCTCAACTACAACTACACGCTCTGCGGTGAGTAGGGCAGAGACTAGCTGGGATCTCTGATTGTTTACACTACCTGCCTTTCAGCTCCCCTGAGGCCCACCCATGTGACCGTGGAGCAGCGGCACATCACCCAGAATATACTGGCCTTAAATGTGAGCTGGTCGCTGCCCAAATATCTGCCCGACTTCTACACGCTGCACATACTCGATCTGCATCCGGACAGCGAGCACGCCAAGTTCCGCGCAGAGCGTAGCGATAGTTACTATTACATATCGAATATAACCATACTGGGCGCCAATTTTGAGGTGCATTTGGTGGCGCACTCAGAGGGTGGAAAGAATGCCACCATCGAGTTCCTGATCAAGGCGCCGCTGGAGGGTAAGCTACTCCTTCCAATCCTTCCAATCCTAGCTGACATTCTTATTGATCCCCAGAGAGCAGTGTGATCAAGCTGATGCTGTTCCTTTTCGTGCCCGTCTGTTGCATAGCCGTTTTGTGTTCGGTGACCCTGCGCAGGAGTCGAAGTCAGGAGTGCAGCCAGCTGGAGATCAAGGAGGACCTCAAGGCAGCGCCCAATCAGTCCAGTGACTTTCATTTGTCGCTGATCAACAGCAGCAGCCTGTTGGCCACGCTCGCCGCCGAGGACAACTTCGACTTGGACGACGAACTGGAGGTGGAGCCGCATGCGGTGCTGCTGCAGGATGTGCTGGGCGAGGGCGCCTTCGGCCTGGTGCGACGCGGCGTCTACAAGCAGCGCCAGGTGGCCGTCAAGCTGCTCAAAGGTGAATCTCCTGGCTCTAATAAAAAGATAATCCAACATATTTATGCCTGCCTCCGCCGGTAGATCAACCCAACGAGGAGGATGTACAAGCCTTCAGGTGCGAGATTCAAATGCTGCGTGCCGTGGGCAGACATCCCAATATTGTGGGCATTGTGGGCTACTCGACCAGGTTCAGCAATCGGATGATGTTGCTCACCGAATACTGCGGCTTGGGTAGCTTGCAAAACTATCTCCGGTGAGTGAACGATTTCAAATCCTAAAGCTATCTTATTCTCAGCTTCTGCCTGCAGCGACGAGTGGAAGTTCCAGCAGGACCGCAGCGCCGAGCAGCTGCCGGCCAAGCGGTGTCCATCTCCGCCACAGCGCTGTGGACGTCTTCTCGAAAGCGATGCACGCATCGAGGATATCAGCAGCTCCATGTTGTCCACTCTGGAGGAGGAATCGGAGACGGATCTGTCGCGCAACAGCAGCTGCCCTGCAAACAAGCTAACGCTTGCTGCGGACAACAAATCCTACGGCCTGCACGAAATAGAGAATATCGATGCCAATGCAGCTGTGCCCAGTCTGAAGACCATATTGAGGAGCAACCAGGCCAGCAGCTGCACGGTCAGCTTCGAGAATCAGGAGTACTTTGACCCACCTGCAGCTGACGAGCCAGTTCCAAGGCAGCCGCTGAAATATGCCGATCTCTTGGACATAGCCCAACAGGTGGCCGTGGGCATGGTAAGACTTAACAGCTGAAAAAGCAATGGGTAAATATTAAAACCTTGTTCTTTAGGACTTTCTGGCGCAGAACAAGATAGTGCATCGGGATTTGGCAGCACGTAACGTGCTCATCTCGCTGGATCTCACCATCAAGATAGCCGACTTCGGGTGAGTAATTAGGAGAGCAGTGAAATGTTTAATTAAAGTGCTTTCACAGTCTCAGCCGCGATGTCTACCACGAGAACGTCTATCGCAAGTCCGGCGGCAGCGGCAAGCTGCCCATCAAATGGCTCGCACTGGAATCCCTAACACACCAGGTCTACACCAGCCAGAGTGATGTGTAAGTGATTGTCACTTTAGAGTTGATCAATTAATATCTGACTTTGGTTTGCATTTGTTTAGCTGGTCGTTTGGCGTGCTGCTCTATGAGATTGCTACTCTGGGCGGCATGCCCTATCCCTCGATCTCGCCTAGAGATTTGCTGCAGCTGCTGCGCCAGGGACAAAGGATGAAACGACCCGACGGCTGCACGGATGAAATGTATGTAAATGTCTGGTATGAAATCTGGATTGTTTACTTGTTTTCTGCCTAAACACATATTCAAACAAGTAAACATGCCAGACTTAAATCTTTTTGCTGTATTGCATATACATATATTTAATTAATTATTAAATAACCTATTCTTACACTCAACAGGTTTGCTCTGATGGAAAACTGCTGGTGCTCCATACCCGCCAATCGACCCACATTCGCTGAGCTCAAGCAGCGTCTTGATGCCATGATAATTGCCACCAAACAGCTGCCACAACGTTTGCTGCAGCATCAGCAGCAGCAACAACAACAGCAGCAGCAGCAGCAAATTAATCTGTCAATCAACGAGCAAGCTGGCAATGCGCACAGGTGAGCCTAACTAAAGATTACTTAACTGAAGCTCAAGCATTGATTATCTTTAAATTCTTTTATACAGCACAGTGGAGCAGCTGCCTCGGGATGATGTTCACTATTTACAGCCATTGCACTAGCTTGGCTTGTTGTGTTTTAAATGTTGTTTCATCTTAGTGCAATACATCTTAAGTACTTAGTTTTGTGCAGTTGCCTTTAATGAGCATAGGGATTTTAAATTTTGTATGACATAACAATGCCAAAAGGCAGCAAAGAATTCGAAAAAACGAATATGAAATAAATGACAAATTGTAGAAACTTTAAGTTTCAAATAAGATAATGTTCATATCTTTACCTTTATATACGGTTTCTGTATAATTCTTCAAAATTAATTGCACTTAAGTTTAGTTAATATAAAAGTATGCTTTAATTTTCTTTACAGCTCTTAAAGCATTAATCAATGGTCTTAAGAAGCCAAAGATTAAACAAATCAGAGTACTGATCACAATGTTTTCTCCGCCTTACATCAAGTATTGAAAAAATATTTCGTTCTATTTCGAGTACTTTCGGGTTTTGTGTAAGTTAAAAAATAATTCCAAATTCCTATATCGAAACCATTCGGTAAAATTTCTAGAAATTGGCGATTTCCGCAAGACCAGCTAGCAGATGTGCCAACACTGCTGCCGCATGGAGTGGACACCCTGTGCCCCCATACCGTACGCGTGCCCGCTTTGTCCGGTGCGCCAGTTGTCGAATCGGTGCCAAGGCCCAGACATGTCCGTCTACGGTATGCCCCATCCGCCAGGCGTGGCGCCCAAAGGCACTCGCCCCAACAACAAGCACACGGACCTCTGCAAGGACATATCGGCGCTGTACGAATATGTCGTGGCGGCCAAGCAAGGCATCAGAAGCAAGAAACGCGTTAAAAGGCTAGCCAACGGGCGTCCTGTCGGAGTTGTCACTGCCCCAAGCCAAAGGACTCAAATCCAGGCAATGACGCTCTTACAGGACCCCATCGCTGACGCTGACACCTGGACTTGGATGGCCCGCCAACAAAGCGACTCCCTGCCCGCCCGTCCCCCCGCAGCCGTTCCAATGCGGTCCCGAAAGCGGCCACCGCTCAGCCATCAATTCCCCGACACCTAGGATCCAGCTCCAGACTGTCGGGATTGTTACCATTGCAGCTAAGCGAAAAAAATTTTTGATGTTCAAAATATAATCCTAAAAGTCTGCACACATAATTCGCCGTTTGTTTAACGTTCATTTAAGCAAAGTTTATTTAAAGAGGTTTTAACTTAGATTACACAAATAACGTAGACCCCATTAATACACTAACTAGCTACTTTTACTTTAGCTAGATCGAAAAGCTGCATTAACTATATAACTATAACATTCCAATAAGAATGCAAGAAAAAGCAGATTTAAACGTGATTAGAAAGTTAGAAATTCTAGTTAATTTTTGGTTTGACTTGGTCTCAAAACTCTGCTCAGCTCTTTCTCACCACGTTTAAACGTTTATTATAGTTAATACAGCCTATCGAGCCGCTAGAACAAACATCTGAAAATATAGTACATATATATCAGGTATATTATGACGTTTTATAAGTATAAATGTTCGTATATATATACATATATATAAATATGTTATTTACTTTTAAGATACTCTTCTGCTCTTTGGACTCGCGCTGTCTTCGCTGGCGCTTTTTAATGGCGACTGTAGCCCAGTCCGAGGATGTTTCGCGCCTGCAAAAAAAAGAGATTAATTTGAGCTAATACAGGGTATGCAGTTAAATTTGTCCTACCGTTATAAAAGCCGAGTTAAAGGAACGTGAAAATGTTTGTGTCATGCCCTCGGTCTGGGCCAGAGCCAGCTGCAGCTGAACCGCCTCGTCCATGCGATTTTTGAGGAAATCCCAGGTCTTGGCGTGCGCCGGCGAATCGTCCTGCAGCATATAAAGCTCGGTCATCTTCATGATTGTGGCCAGGCCAATGCGGCGTGTATACCAGCCAAACTGCCAGGATAAGTGTGTGTTAATACAGGGTATTTTTTGGTTTTTGTTTTGACTGCAGTTGACTTACGTCCACGGAACGATCGCCGGAGTAGTAGCAGATGTCGTCGACCAGCGTCAGCACCTGCGCCAGCGCCGTGGATGCATTTTGGGGCTGGGCGATCAGCGCCATGGCCTGCGGCCATTGGCTCTTGTACGGCACAATCATCTCGAGACGCTGCCGCACGGCCTGCACGAGAAAATCCAGGGGATTGCTGACCTCCAGCTGCCCATTGTCCGTCTGCTGCTGGAGTGAGCGCACTAAGTCCGCGTTCGACTGCCCGTTGAAGTGGGAGACGAGCGCAAAGCCGCCGTCGGGAAACATGCCGTGCACAACGCTCGGATAGCCGCACTCCTCGGCGCCCAGGACGATGGCCTGCTTGGTCCAGCCCTGCTGCGGCACATGCCTCAGGGCCGCCTCGAGTATCCGACTGCGTATGCCATCGACCTTGGCCTGCTTGGCTGCCTCCTCGGCGCTGTCTGTGGCCTGCGGCCCGCCGGCGCCCGCCGTGCCGCCCGCATCCTGTTGTGTCTTCTGGGCCTGGCTCGCCTTCAGCTCAGCCGCATCGCGTTCCCGCTCGCGTTGCTCTTCGCGTGCCCGAAACTCGTCCAGCTTATCGCCGTCCTTGGCATAGCTGCGTGTCAGGCCGGAGGCAGCGGGCTTCAATGCGGATCGCTGTTGAAGTGTGTGTAAGGATGCAGCTGCTCCGCTGGTGCTTGTGGCTGTGGCCAGCCAACAGCCCTGTGCAGCTGTAAAGGATAAGTGGAAGTTCATTATTAAAGGAAAATCTTGATTTGAAATAGTTGTCTTCAATTGAAGTTGCTTTAAGCTAAAGCTGAAAGCTCTTTTAATTGATTAATCTGATTTTTAATCAAGCACAAATAAAGCTTTTAACTTAATTGATAGCTGTTGTGATTTTAAAGTTAACTTCATGTTATTTTGAAGCCACAAATGACATTCTATGGCAATCGCAGGTATTTCCACCTTGCTCTAATTGGAGGTGACATTGGGGGTCGCGAAAAAAACAACAATCGAAGCGCATTTAGCTGCGCATTTAATTAGCACAATCAGGCAGCTTGTTTGGCCAATTAGCAGCTGCTGGCCGAAAAACCGACAACGGAAACTTAAAGCCGCAAAATCCCCCAAAAGCCAAAAAGAAGCAAACAAATGCACACATTAGTCAAAAAAAATTACGTTTTCATTACGTTTTCTCTATGTGTATGTAAAAAAACAGTTTTTTAGTTTAGATTAACGCTATTCCAGCTACACTTCCATGCTTGTGGGCGGGGGCGTGGCCAGCGCCTGCCTGCGCTTGCCGCTGCTCTGCTCGAGGTTCTCGCTGGCCAGCAAATAGAGCACACGCAACGACTCCAGTCCGGTTATGGAGCCGGCGAGCACATCCAGCTTCTCCTCGCGTCCAATTTCGGGCAGGTGGCCGCCATCGCCGTCGCCCTCGTCGGCCATGCCGCTGTTGCTGATGTTCACGGCCAGCATGTTGAGCTGCTTTTGCATCAGCTCATCGTCGGAGGCGCTTTGGCCGTTCTCCACGCGTTTCCTGTACGCCTTGTAGTGGGCCAGCGAGAAGTTTAGAGCTGTGCCGAGCGGCTTCAGCAGACGCTGTTCGATCTCGGCCAGCGCGTCCCAGAAACCGGTGCGATTGTCCATGTCGGCCATGGCAAAGTAGCGCAGCAGATTGAGCGCATTGGACAGACTGGCCGCGTGCAGCAACAGATCCGATTTGACGTCCTTCGGCAGCACGCAGACGCACTGCAGCATCAGCGAACGAAACTTGATGCCGGTGTAGACGTCGGAGAGCGGCGACGGGCGTTCCAACTGCGCAGCAACCAGATCCTTGTACATGCCAGCCAAATAGCCACGAATGCCGTCGTGCTGCAGCGTCTCGAGCAGATTTTTCATTATGAAATACTTGGCGGCATCCTCGAAGGCGAGTATATAGTGATGCAGCACCTGCAGGCCCAGCTGGCGCAGCGACTCCTGCGGCGAGTAGCCGATAATCTTGCACATTGCCTCGCAGTAACGCTTGTGCACCTCCAGATCCAGCGAATGCTGCGGCACCTGCTCGGTCAGAATGCTCAGGACGTAGTCGTTGAGTCGCAGGCCGCTGTGCTGCAGCGGCGGCTCGGGCTGCTCCAGCAGCACCGACACCAGATACAGGCTCGACTCGAACAGGAAAAGGGGCGCGTAGACTTTGGGCGCCGTCGCCGGCAGCAGCTGGCCGACGAACAGGGCATGATAGTACATGGCCAGGGCGGTTAGCGGCAGTTTCTCGTCGATCAGGAACATATTGTGGTTGCTCATCTCGTAGACGCCCTTGGCGGGGTCGAGGCGTCGCTTCCAGCGCGCGCGCTGCTCGACCAAAGCGAGCAGATAGTAGGGATCGCCCAGGAGTCGAGTGACGTCCGTGGTCAGTGTCTGGACCACCTGCTGGACGTAGGTCTGCGATTTGCCGGCACTGGCGCGTGCGAGCAGAAAGTTGCGCTGCGTCAGCTCCGGACGCAGGCGCCAGGGACTGGGCGTGCAGGTGTGCGCCTGGCCGGGCTGCAGCAGTCGATGCGGCACGTTGCTCAGCTCGAGCAGCGCCAGCGGCTTGTCCAGCAGCTGCAGCAGAAAGCAGGCGACCACATTGCGACGAATTAAGCCGCAGTCGCGGAACACAGCGCCCGGCTTGTCCAGCTGATGGATGTCGGCGAGCAGCGGCTCGTAGCACAGAGCGATGGTGATGTAGTGAGCCATCAGGTCCTCCACCTGTTTCTCCTGCTCGAGCAGCTGCGCCTGCTGCTGGTCGTAGCCCTCGCTCAGGTAGCTCGGCAGCGGCAGCTGGCGGACACGTGTCGTTACCGACGCCAGGCACCATTCGATGGCCTGCGGCTTGATGAGGACGCCGACTTCGCCGCGCAGCAGCACCACTTGAAGGGCGCGCAGATAGGCAGAGAATATGGCAATGCTGCTGCTCTCCTCGATCTTCTCCATGAGATCAAGCATGAATTGCTGCACGGGCGCGTATTTGGCCACCACTTTCAGCAGCTCGTTGGCGCAATCGAATAACTGCGGGTCCGACACGTTTATCTCGTCCGTTAGCGTCGGCGAGCAGATGTCCTGGTAGATGTCCATGGAAATGAGCGGTACAGTTTTCGCCGACTCGCTGGGCGTGTGGAAGAGCAGTTTGACGCCGTCGTAGGCGCGTTCGAGGATCAGCCGTTTGATGAGGCGCAGCAGGTTTTTGGCTGCTAGCAATGTAGCCTCATCTGCTTTGGTTGCTGCGTCCATTTTCACGTGCGATGTTTGTTATTATTTTGTTTGCTTGATTTCAACTTTGATTTTTTTGTTAATCCCAACGGAAAGTTCTAAACAATTTGACGACCGGCAATGTTGGCGATTGTTTTATGCATTCCCCCCCTGACGTATAAAGAAAAGTGAAAAAAAGAACCGAACAGCTGTTCGCTCAGAATGTTCGCTCTCTCACTCGCGTCTTTCGTAATGGAGGGTCGGATTGGGAAATGGGGCAGCGCGCGCGGGTGTGTGTTAACACTTGTAAGTTAATTGAAAATTTACTTACTTATTGGCAGCACAAACTTTTGTAATCGTATAGCTTTCTGCAAACAGCGCACATTTGCCATTTTTGCGCTCCAAACGATGTCTGCTTAACTGATATTTTGTTCTTCTTCTAGTTCGTTGCTTGAAGCGCCATTCAGCCTGCAGTGAGTTGCGTGCTGTAAAGTAATAGCTGTAGACTTAACAGTTTGCAGCACTGCAGCGCCAGGGCTGTCAGTGCAAAATCAGAATATAGCAAACAATATGCAAAAAGAAACTATAAATAATTATAAAATAAATTAACTTAACATAAATTACTTTAGAAATTATGCTTTGCTGCCTGATATGTCGGTTGCAACAACAGCTGTTTAGTATTTTCTGTTATTGAATTTTGTACATTATTGTGCTGTGCTCGAACTGGTCACACTGTTCAGTAGACCAAACGCTTTTCATTCGTCGTGTGTGCTGTTCGCGGTGCCAGCACTGAATTTTTATTAATTTTTAAGTACAATTTTTGCAAACCACTGCGAATTTTGTTAGTCAATAAATTAACTGTGCGGCGCATTAAGTCAATTGATAGCACAGCGTCATACAGTTCTCTTACTCACCACAAGTGTTCAATTTGTTTGCGGCCAACGAAATTTTTAACGCGAATGCGGCAAAAAATCAAAAAAAAAAAAAAACAAAAACCAAAACGAAATCTATGAATTCCAAAGCAAATAATCAAAAAATTACTAATTCTAATAAAACGAATTTCTAAAGCATTTATTAAGTGTTAAATACGCTTAACTATAGTTCATTTAAGCCAAATACGAGACCACCCGATCCCCCGACGAGGGTGGAAAACCGTGAAAAGTGTGTGTGCGTATGTGTATAAAAAAAAAACAAGAAAAGAATTGTGCGTCTGTGTAAATGATGTGAAAAACCGTTGCCAAAAGCAAAAAGAAAAATGTCTGAGCAACAATTTAAGGCTGTTTTCTGTTCTTAAACGCGATGCGCAGCCAGGCCACAAATCCAGTTTTGTGCGAGGCGTGTCAGGATTGAATTTGTACCAACAACAACAACAACAACAACAACAGCAACCGCAGCGGCAGCAGCGACAACAACAACAAACTCCAAATTGCTTGGGCCCTTTTTGCCTTGCACACAACACGCATTCGCCGCCCGCCGCCGTCGCCGCCTCTGCCGCCACCTTGTTGTTATTCCTGTTTGACTTCATTTTCACTCGCTGCCAAATTGCGGCTACTTTCGCCGCAAACTTATAAACAACAATAACAAAATGTCGACACGTTCGCAGTTAACCAAGGACCTCAATGGTGAGTAATTGCTATCGTTATCGTAATCATAATCGCAATCGCTTTTGCAATTGCAATCGAAATCATATTTGTAGCTGCTATCTCAACACACACCTCACATTCTTCTTCTTCTTCTCCTTCTTTGTTTTGAATCATACGGCTTGCATATTTCCTGCCCTGCCCCCGCTCCTTTCCCCCATTCACAAGCTTTGCATCCCCCGTGCTCATTTGTTTTTTTCGGCTTTCTGCTTTATGTTTTTGTTCCTGACGTTTTGCCTCTCGCTCGGCGCACTTCCGTTTCTGCCACAATGCGACACGGACACGCCACGCTGACGGCCCCGCTCTCCGTTTTCCCCTTCTTGCCTCTTCTTCTCCCACCTCCTTCGCTTGACAAACAGACGAAATCAGTTTGAAGGGGTTTTTGAGAACAGTTTGCGAGGCGCTGCACAATCGCTCTGCAACTGCAGCTTGCATATTCAACACACACACACACGCACAGAAGCATTTAAAAGATGTGCGTGTGTGTGTGTTTAATTTACAGTTGATTCGCACAGTTTGTTTGTTTTTTAAGACACCCTGTATTAGTAAGTAAATGTAAATTAAAGGTTTATTTAAAAGAGAGGAAAAGGAGTGAGTTAGTGGGAAAGAGATGGCATAAGCGATATTTACTATGTAGCAATAGAGACTGTGAAATAAGAAGACAACATAACAATAAAGAGAGAACATTAATCAGCGACTGAGAGACAGAGAAGGAGAGATAGATTGAACAGTGAAAAATTTAGAAGGCAGAAAAACAGTCAGAAAGTCTCAAAGAAATTATCAAATTTCTTAATTACTTAAAATTCACTTAAAGGAGCAAATAAAAGAATATAAGCGACATTAAAGAGAGCGAGAGAGGAAGAGCGTAAAACATAAAGAAGAAAATGCAAAATAGAAAGACTAAAAATGATCAACAGCTAAAAATGTTGATCAAGTAAGTTAGAAGATGAGAAAAA
Source organism: Drosophila lacertosa (assembly GCA_004143845.1). Classification (NCBI taxonomy): domain Eukaryota; kingdom Metazoa; phylum Arthropoda; class Insecta; order Diptera; family Drosophilidae; genus Drosophila; species Drosophila lacertosa. The sequence goes on along the minus strand of SCDZ01000262.1, from coordinate 9,207 downwards.
TCTAAGATGCCGCTCTCCTCGATTCTCAAGAATTCAAAGCTTGTGTGTATTTAGTTGTGTGTTGTAATGGGTGAGTGCGCAAACAAACAAATCTATGTGTGCTACTAACTATAGGGTATCTGTTAGTTGAGCGTATGCAAATGCAACTCTTTTGCTTGTTAATTGCTCGCGCCATGAAATTAAATTGAGTCGGAATTCAGTTGAGCGCTGCAAAACAGAAAATATAAGGAACAATATTAACAACAACAATTTTAAACAACAACAACAACATAAAAAGCATTGCTCGAAAGCATTGGCCGCATCATTTATGGGCTTTATAACGGGGCGATAAACAAAATCAACAAACAAACACAATTGCATGTCGCTCTAGGTACACATACATATAAATAAATACATACATATATGTATGTATGTTTATAAATATGTATGCATAAATAATGTAAATAACAGTTAGTCATAGCTTTGTCTGAATGTCATTTAAAGCGATGGAATTGTAAATGCAGTTGGTAACATCATCATCATCGTCATCATCATCATTGCTTTAATTATCAATTGCAAGTTGAAAATTGCGTTATTTGCATTTGCTTCTAGAAGAAATATCCATAAATAAATATAATAAACTCATTTATATTCAAAGAAATGCATTAAGCACTATAAATTATTCAATTGATGTTTTTGTTTTGCTTACCTGAGAAGTTTTAATTTATAATTAAATTAATTGTTTGTTTATAAAAGTTTTCCCATGTTAAGCTATAAATTGCATTTTGAACAATTGCAAATTGAACTTAACAAAGCTAAGAAAAATACCCTATAAATAGTTGCAATACTGTTTTCAGTCAAAAAGAAAGAAAAACAAGTTTAGGACTTCTTTTGCTTAACAAAAGAAGTTATTTTTAACTCCTGAAAAAGTTTTACCAAATCAAGCTTTTTATTTGTGGAAGTGCATTTTATTTTCCACTCCAATTTTGAACCATTTTAGTGAAATTTCTTTAGTTCAATTGTATAGATAAAAGGCCCTATCTATAAGTACATGAATATTTAGCCGCTTAATTGATATGAGACTTAAGTTGCTTGCTATGCAATATTTGACTTTGGGATGGGCGTCTTATCTGAAAGACCTCGTGATTGGGTCGCTATCAGAGCTGGAAAGCGATGATTAATGGACAGAGGCAGGTGTCCAAAATCGAACTGCAAGTTAAAATAACACAAGCAACAACAAAACACACTCAAAGCACACACAACACACACATAAATCAGACGCCCAATTGAGTTTCCAGTTTATTTTCATATGCATTTTCACGCTGGGCATTTTCCTGAGGGGAAACTGCAGCTGCAACAACAATTCCTTTTGGGCCACATAAATAAAATTGTCAATGTTGCTGCTGCTCCAAATTCCAGCCTAAATTATGAGCATTAACTTTTGCTAGTTGGTATAAATCTAATTGGGCGACGGCTAATTGGAAGTTGACTGCGGCAGCAACAACAACAACAACAACAACAAAAGGCTGCCGCAAAATGTTGCACCTGGTGGGGGCAGGCTTCAAGACGCAAACAATGTGACAAAGCTAGAGACCGTTGGGGGCTGGGGCGGGGGCGTGGCTAGTGCTCCTTCTGGTTGCGTTGTTGCGGCTCCTGTCGTTGCACTCGAATCAAATTAGCGCGAATGCCAACGAACCTGATGAGAATTGCCCCCGCCAGCTGTGGCTCTCAAACTGTAATCGTGCACTCTAATTCGCTGTGGCAGCCCATTTATTGTTGTTGTTGTCGTTGTTGTTGTTGCTTGTTGACTTTTCACGCCCGTCGCGCTCTGAAAACCCTGCGAAGCGTTAACCAATTTCCGCTGGCCATTCCTATTATTGTCCATCACAGCTAGAATCTATTTAGCAATTTTTTATTTAACACATTTCAGTGGGCAACTTTTTGAGTTGGATTAAAGTTTGTATTTTATTTGAGTTGGTTTGAATGTTGGTAAATATTTGAATTCTTGCTTTAAAAATTAAATTGGCTTTTTAAAGTTATCAATTATATATTTAATGTGTGTTTAAAACTGTTGCTAGATAATACCCTTTGCAAATGTATATAAGGGGTATTATCGTTTTGTGCTAATGTGTGTAAAAGTCAGTTGGATTCCATAAAGTATATATGCCCAAAAATCATGTCTAAAAAGACAAGTTTTATTCTGCCTTATAATATATAGTATAATAAAGCTCTTGTTTTAATATGATCTTATCCATGTTGCGCAGTGTTCTAGTCGCAAACACACTCAAGACTCGCTCTCCAGCTCACACTGCTTCCTCTCTCGCTCTCGCTCTCTCTGTCGCTTTCTCTGTGTTTTGCCGTTGTTTCTTCTTCTGATAAGCACAACGTGCTGATAAGAAGCGATCGCAGTTGTCGCTCCGATTTCTCAGTTGTGAATTCGACGCGCTTTGTGCCGAAGTCGTCGCTGGCTAAAAACGCGTAAATCCCACTGGGGCTAATTGGGCAGCCAATCTGTAATTGCTGTTATTGTTAATTGACTGATTTACGTAAATGGACGCAAAATGTACACGAACGAGATGATGAATCACATCGATCAGTATTTGCGGCGCATTATCGAGCTGCAAATAACCGAAATGGTGAGGAAAACCAAAGACAAAGGTGAGAAGCGATTAAACAAATGTATAAAGATATATATATATATATATAGATATATATATAGATATATACATGCATATAAACAATGATATATCTTTGTACTTGCTCACTTTTGTCATCGTGCGTCATCCATTGATAACAAGCTCGTAACAAGCTCTGACCAGCACAATCAGGCGATGGGGCGGGGGGAGGTGGGGGAACTGTGACAAAGTGAGGGCATTCTTCTTCTTGTTTTTTGTTGTGTTTTTGCTCGCACGCCATTAAAAACAAACGGGGCTGCACCTCTTTTCAACGGAAATTCAATCATTTTACAGTTCTCAGTTATATTTTTTTAGTGATATAAGCGACAAATCTTGAAAAGCGCTTCAAAAAAGTCCCTCAAATTGTGCACTTGCTTAAATATACCCTGTTATATTAAATGCATTCATTTTAATTCGTATTATTCCTATTCCCAATAAGAATTGGTATGTGGTCAGTCTAATTCTAATTCGATTTGCGCACATTTTTTATGATAATTTGTGTTCGCTCTTAAAATGATGAGTTGATTTATTCCATGGCTCTTTTTGTTGCTTAATTAATACACAGTTTGTATTTTTGTCTGCCCTATTATATTAAAAATAACTAATTTATTTTCTTTTTCATATTTGAACTTTATTTAATTGCTGATAAAGATTTCTAAGTGGTCTGCCCAATTCAGATAAGATTAATGCTTGCACATGTTTCTTGTTATTTTGTGATCAATCTAAAGTTTGTAACTTATCGTAAATCTTTAAAATCGCTTCTTTCATCTTTATCTTTGTATAAATGACTTTTTGTTACTCTGTTTTTAACAAGTTTGTATATTTTTCGTGTTTGTTTTTCATTTGATTGATTCATTGCTAATAAAGATTATTTTGTGGTCATCAAAATTCCTGTTAAAAAAACAATAAGGTAATAAATTGTGTAGCCAATGAAATGTCGCTTTCCTTTTCAGTCTTTCTTTATTATTTGTTTATATTGTTCTTTAATTGCTGGTTTATACTAAACTCTTATATGCATCACAAAACATTTATCAACACTGTATTTGGACTTTTTCTGGTTAACCTAACAATTGTAATAAAAAAGGTTACATTTTTAACTTTCATTTGATTTCTTAATTATTACACTTATACCAAGCTCTTATACGCATAATATAACTTCCTCCTTATACAATTTGGCAAACATGCAAAAATTTAACAATTTCAACACCTCCATTTAACATTTGATTGGCATCTGCAGTTTGTTAAACAATGCGCTGTTTTGTTTAACAGCTTTTGTTAAATTAATTGCATTGCAAAATGGACTTTAAATTTGCTGAAGGAAATTCCAATTCGAATTCAAAAACAAATTCATTCACATCGAATTGCAACAGCAAAGTAAAAAAACTAGTTTGTCCCAAAAATTAATGGCCCCATTGAGTTGCTTTAAGCTTCCAGACACACAAAATGCAAAACAATGGAAATTTATTGGATGGGCTCAGCTCAGCTCGGCTCAGATTGAAGGCCATGAGAATTTTGTGTGTGTGTGTGTGTGTGTGTGCGTCAGTTTGACCCCTGGCTGACCTACATGTTGGCCAATAAATGCATGCGGCCAATTAAGCGTTTGCCCCGTTCGCCGTTCGCTACGTTTGCTCATTTGCAATGCAACTAATGGCAAATTGTATGCAATTAGCACTAAAAGCTGTCCAGCTACCGTTGCCAATTCCTACTCTCTCTTTCGCTAGAGCATTCTGTGATTTCAACTCTCTCTCTCTCTCTCTCTCTGTCTATATCTCGGTTGTTGTGTGCTGCGTGTGCCAGTTTCCCGTCATGCTCCACTTCCAGTTATCCTGCCTTGCAGCTTGCGTCTCATTAAGTGACACACTCGCAATATTCGCCGTGAAGCTTCGCTGCTTGTGACAATTTCGGCAGATTGAAAGTTGCCGGCAAAGTTCCAGAACCCGTTTGACAGCATTGCATACTTTGTAAAAAAAACTAAACAAGAAGCGCGCAGAATTGACACCGGCACCAAAAATAAAACTAACGCTCGAAAAGCTCATGAGCTGTGCTCCATTTTGAGGTCGCACCAGCAATGGGTGAAAATTGTGTCACCTAACAACAAGTGACGTTAATGATGCGCGCCTGCAACAATCTCCCTCGTTCGCTCGCTCGCTCTCACGCACACCTGCATCCCTGACCAGACGCACTGCCGTGCTCCAGTTTTGCCTCTGCTTTTTATTTTTGGGAATAGCAAAATGACGAGAGAGTGGGTGAGAGCGTGTGCATGTGTCGCTTTCTAGCGCTCATCATAAGTTTTGACAATGTGTGTGCGCAGCTTGAAAGCTCGGCGTTGAATTTCGCACAGCTAAAGAAATTCTATGCTTTGAGGTCAAATGAATTTAGGCGCACGCCCACTGGAATTAAAATAGATTTGCAGCAATGCCTTTACAGCATCTTAACAGCGAACTGTTTAACTCAATTGTTTACAGTTTTAACAGCCCATAACACAGCTGTCAATGTTAGCAGCACCAGTAGCAACAACAATGACAGCTGTTAAAAGCACGCGAAAGTAAATTGCAATAGCCGCCAGTCTGTCTGTCTATTGTCCGTCTCTGTCTGTCTATGTCTGACACCCACTCTCTCCCTCTCTCTCTCTCTCTATCCGTCGCTACTTCATTGTGCAAATATAATTAACATAACGCAAAGTAATCACAAAGTTGTGTGTAAAGAAAACGAAAATCAAGTAAAAAAAATCTTCGTTTAACTTTCTTTTGTGCTGCGCTTGGCTTCAGCTTCAGATTTGATTGCCAGCTACGCTGTACCGTTAGCTTGAGCAGCAGCGACTGCGACAGAGGCCTTGCCCATTGTTTCGTTGTTATTTTTGCAAACATTGAAAGCGTTTGTCGCATTCTTTTATGACTTCAAAAACGTACTTGTCAGAACGATGTGCATGTACATGTATATATGAATTACATTCATTATGTATGTATGTGTGTGAGTCTATGTGCCTGTCTATATTTGGGCTGTGCCTAATCCTTTGCAAGTGGGGGCAGCTTTTGAGCTTGGCTTGGCATACATATGCACATGTGTGTGTGCGTATATTTATGTGTATGCATGCTTTATATCTCTTTCGTTGCTGTCAAACTGTAAAACTGAGTTTAGTCTCATATTCATTTAGTGTTCGCTAGAGTTTTGACAGCCTTTGTGCAGCTAACACGACACGTTCGCATTTGTGTGTGTGTGTGTGTGTGTGTATTTAGACGCAACAAAAAGAGCGCACAATCAACAAACTACACACAAGTGTCGTAATAAAAGGCGCAGACAAGACGACACACAAATAAACACACACACTCTCAGAGACACGCCCACAGTTGCACTTGCTGCCGAGTATTTTGAACTCATGTAATCTCTGGGCATTGTACTGCAAAATGTGCAAAAAAAAACGGCAAAACTTTGCCAAATTGGGTCACACTTATCGTGTGCTGCAAATACTTGAATTCGTGCTGTCAATGTTGTAAAGCTGGCAAAGTCCGCTATCCAGATCAAAATATATATGTATACATATAACAAACTTTTTTTTTGACAATGCTGCAGCATCCATCGGTTCCTTGAACCCAAAAAGCATGAAAAGCAAAAAAGGTATCGTGTTATCGTCGCATTTGACCTGCAGCTTATCAAAGCATGGAATTGACCGCAGTTGGCAATTAAAGTTAAATTTCCTTTGGGCGGAAATGAAGTCGAGATTGCGAGACGGCTGCACAGGTAATTACCTCAGCTGGGAAAAACATGGGAACGCAACCAATGTAATTGCTATATGGCAACTTTAATGTACGGACTCCGTTCTGATTGCCAAATGACCAATAAAAATCTCGCGAGTCCAATGTTGCATTACTTTACTCAGTTGTAAAATTGATAGTGAGTATATTATGCAAAGTCTGTCAAACTTGTTTAAGATAATAAACTTTATTGCATTTACTTCGAAAGAGGCCATCATAAATGTGCCACATCGCTTCTTGAGGGCAGTTCATAAAGTTTTGTCAAGAACTTAAGTGAAGCTATAAAAAAGGTCTTAAGATTATCAAAATGGCGTCTTTCTAAACTGTTATAGTTGGATTTCACTTGGGTTTTTATGGGCAATGTTATTTATTGCAGTTTTATAACATTCTGTTAGTTTGCAGTGCTTTTTATTTGCATTTTTAATTCAATTTTATTCAAATTGAGTGCAAATATAATTTGATTGAGTATTTTATATGCATGTGTATTTTTTTATAAAAGTTCTTTTTACATTTTAAATATGATTCACTTCTTTATTACTTTAATAACAATATGTTAATTAACAGAGCATTAAAAGTTCAGTATTGATCTACTCTTTCATTTGCTTTCATTCGACAAATGCAATTGCCGTAAACAGTTCCTCGTTTGTTTGTATGGGTTGGGTGTGTGTGTTTTTGTGTTTGTTCACTCGCTCTCATCATCTGCGTCATTATGATATTGACATAGTGTCAACTGATGAACCTATGCATGTGCGAACAGTGCAGCCTCTATACAAAGTCATCAACGCTGGCAGCCAATTCTAACGTGCAAGCGAGCGAGCGAGCAAAGCAAAGAACAGGAGAGAGCGCAAAGCTTTCGTAGTCGCAGCAGCTGTAAAAGCGACAAACAAAGTTCATTCACTTTTATCTGCAATTAAGCAACGACAGCAGCCAAATGTTTTGCTCTGCCTCTCGGCTAACTGTCAATGTTGTTGCCGCTTGGACGCTTCGCTGGCCATGCCCCACGTTGCCGCTGGCGATCTTTATCACTGTCATCGTAAAGCACGGAATCAAGTTTATTTTTTCTTTATTTTTATTTGTATAGTTTTTAAGTTTTTGCCACGCAGTGGGTGGCAGCTCCCCATTTGTAAAGGGGTGTTTTTGTGTGTGCGTGTCTGCAGGTCTTAACAATCGTTGTTGGCCATAACACACAATTTGGCACTTGCGAGCGCTGCCAAATGGGTTTCGCCGTCTTTTTTCGGGCCAAAAATTTTGCGGCCGCGTTTAGTGAGTGTGGTCAGGGCCCTAATTGCTCCCGCTGCTCTTTTATGGCTGGCTTTATGCAAAAACCCAACAAGTACACAAATACACACACACACTCACACATCTATTTATTTTATTTGCTTTTCACTTTTCATTCGACGTAGCAACTTGAATACCACAAAAAAAGGCTGTTAAATTTGTTTTGCTTTTAACGCTAGTATTCTCTCTCTCTTGGGGGTGATTCATAGGTATAATATCCGTTGGGCACTTTATATGGCTATGAATAATGGAACGAATGAAGCTTAAGTGGGTTGGAGTAAATAAGAGATTATATTATAAAAGTGTAAAACTCTTCTGCATGCTCTTCATATAAAAATAAAATTGTTTATCGTTTCTATAAAACTCATTAAACGATGCTCTTATAGAATATCTTATACTAAATATAAGACTCTTCCTATATTTTATCCATATGGATATTAATAATTAAAGGAGTTAATTAGTTAATCAGTTAATTAACTTAATCAAATTTATTTCCTTATTACCCTAAGGCTAATATTTTTATTTTCTTTGCCCAATCTTTATAGCATGTTAAAAAGGCTGCTCTTATAGTTGAATTTTTTTCCTGTCTCTGTCAAAATATTTAACATTTCAATTTCATTTCTGCCTGCGGGATCACATGCCCAGACAAGGAGTCATAACTCGCAGAGAGAACACCCCGCAACTCCTTCAGCTCCCTGTCCGGTTTTTACTGATGTTGTTGTTGTTGTTGTTGTTGCCATCCGGGCATACTTGAGATTTGGCGTGCCTGTCGCATGACATAATGCTTTGACAACAACAACAACAACAATAACAGCACAATCAAAGTGTTCTCTGCTGTGTGCCCCAAGGTGCCCCAATGTTGCCTTCCCCCTCCCCCTTCTCCTTCTGTCGTCCACTTTTTGCCTGGCATTGTCAAATGCACATGAAAATATCTCACTTTGAATAAATTCGTCATCGTTGTGTGTGCGCGTCTGTGTGTGTGTGTGTGTACTGCTATTTTAAGTAGCTGGAAATGTAAATGAGAATAGAGGCAGGGCAACGGCAAAGGGAAGGGGGTGGGGCAGGGGGTGGCTCTGCCAAGGGGGTTGTTTGCTAAACTCGGCGAAATTTCACATCGTGTTGTTGCCTTCATATAAAAGCGCCTACGTGTTTTGGTTGGAAGAAGCGCAACAAAAGCGTAATAGGCAATATACGAGGTGCTGTCACCCGTCTATGATATAACACTCGAATCTATTGGCATGCATGGCGACAATAATAACGGCTGCCAAAGGGGTGAAGGGTACCGACTAACAGCTACCCTGTGATGGGCATAATTAAAATCGATATAGAGTGTATCTGACAGACTTTGAACCCCAATAACTTAGCCAAAACTGATCCGATTTTCATGTGTGAGACCATTTTGATCATCGTTTGTCCCCTTCCCCAATTCTACATTTAAAGATTCTTCATTTCTTTGTTTTTAATATTTTCGACTTTTTTCTAGAAAAAACACTGTACCCCCCCCTGGTGAAATTTCAAAAAAA